>CAXKVY010002917.1:0-22419 GCA_964058915.1 Tetropium fuscum | reverse complement strand
CCAAGTTTTGCAACAATTTGAAAATAACAAGAAAGTTAGCACTCGTGCTATTGCCCATGAATTGAAGTTTTCCGTTAATATTTGGGCTGGGATCGTTGATAATTTTATGTAGTGGGACCATATTTACTACATGGTTAGATGGTCATGTGTATAGGATTTTTGTGGAACACATTCAACCAGAGTTGCTTGAAAATGTCCAACTTAATATTCGAAGATATATTGTTTTCCAGCATGATGGTACACCAGCACGCTATGGAATATATTACCGAAATTATCTAAATGCACAATATCCAAATGGATGGATCGGAAGAGGGGGGGCGATTTCTTGGCCTGCACGTTCACCAGATATAACTCCAATTTTTGTATTCGGAGTTATATTAAGTCAATGGTTTATGAAACACCTGTTAAGTTAATACAGAAGAGTTAGCGGCTAGAATTATTCTAGCGTTTGATGATATTCGTGCAGCTATTGTATAACTTCCGCAGCTATTTCGAGGAATTCGGCAGTCGATTACACATCGTTACAACTTGTGTATCCAGCAAATGGTCGTATCTTTGAATTTTTTTTATTAAGTTTGATGCAGTATTATTTCTAATAAAATGTTCCTTGACTGCTTTAATTTAGTAAGTAACTACTTTTTTCTGTTGTAATTGAGATTGTTTTTAAAGATTTCTAGTTTATGTTGACACCGAGAAATTTCTGGACACTAGTTTATTAATAAAAAATGTTTATTTAAGTGTCCTCTATCATTTCTGAAAATTAAGAATAGTTATTCTGTGACACCCTGTATATAATACAAAAATCATTATAACTAGGTTGATGGTTGAAATATTGTTATATGCGTGGACCAGTCGATATAAATACATCATATAAATAATAATATGTCAGTATCAACCACCTGCATGTGGGAAAGAATTTATCAAAAACTTATCATTACATACCTACATACCTACCTAATAGTTTCTGTACATTTTTTTTTCATTTTTGAGTTACCAGTTATCATCAGTTGTCCCGTTGATCCCATATTCCCTCTTGAATCGACGCTTGTGTAATACGCAAATGATATTTAATTTAAAAGTGAACTTTAATGATAAGAAAAATAATTACTTAGTAATTTAATATTTTATATTTTCTGATAACCTAAGGATATCTTTAAATTTTAGTGGAGAAAGTGGATTGTTAGAACTTTTGATTTGATATACATAAATACAAAAACTCTCAGGCAGACAGAAGCATGTCCAAAAATCCGAGTATAATTATCATTGGTGCAGGCGCGGCAGGAATTGGAGCTGCCACAAAACTACTAGAAAATGGATTTTTTAAAATTACAGTCTTAGAGGCGGAGAATAGAATAGGCGGAAGAATATGTTCTGTGGACTTTGAAGGTAGCATTGTGGATCTCGGAGGTCAATGGGTTCATGGAGAAAAGGGAAACATTGTTTACGAAAAGGTGAAAGACTTAGATTTGCTTAGCACGTCCTACAATAAATATGATGACAATTCGTACTACTTGTCTAATGGAAATGTTGTTGACAAGCACATTACTGACCGTTTGCATAAAATTGGCATGCAAGTAATCGAGGGCGAAGACGATGCTAAAACGTATTCCGGCACATTTGGGGATTATTTTGTGAAGACGTAAGTATTATTTGAAGGTATCTATAGGCTATAGGCGAGGGATATCATATACCTATAAACACGTGAACATTTATTAAAATGTGCTACGTATTCAATATGTTTAGACATCCAATTTTTTTCATTGATATTTTATTTCACCCACAGATTGATTAAAGGGATGCAACATTTTTTTTATATATTACTAAGGTTTATCATAGCAAAATATTAAAGTTCATACCAAACGCTTAGATATGTGTCCACTATCTTTAGAGGATCCTGACAGAGAATACAGTTTTTAATGATATTTCGTTATGGTGTTTTGTGTTAATAATTGATGCTGTTCTTTCAACATAATATAGCAAATATATCGTAAGATAATCGTCACATTATTGGCTATTTAAAAGCAATAGGTAACTAAAAGCGGTTATTAAATAGTTATACTGAAAAGCACAATCCATGGCGGATTCAGCCTGATGTAATAGCGCCGCTGGCGAATTTTTTTTTCGGAATTCAAAGTCATTGTGAATAAAACGTCAACCACTACGACCTCCTCTTCCTTCCTGGAATTATCATACTATACAGTGTACTTGTAATGTTTGAGAGAACATAAAATAACCCAGCTCACCTTTCCACTAATATATACTTTATCCAGTGACCTTTATAAGATGCGTTAGATTGAAAAAAGAACATTAAATTACAGTATTTTCATATGTAGTTTATTATAGCGATTCTTACTGTCTAACTGTAAATTTGTAGTCAATTTTAAAGTGGGGAAATGTCAAGTAAATGTTAACTAAAGGTAATATTTTAGGCGTTTGGCACCGTAGGGAGTTCCATCTTCCTCACACTCTTCGTCATCATCTAGCAGTGCGTCCATAACTATTTCTTCTTAGACCTCTCTTGCTGCTTGTTCATCCTGGAGATCAGGCTCTGGCGAATTTTCGCATGCATGCCTCGAGCAGTTCTTGCAAAGGGTGGATCACCGTAGTCCTGCTATCTTGCAGATTCAGGCTGCATTGCCACATCATTGCATTTACAATAGATGAGATTCAATATGTTGCCTGGGGCTGCATTACGTGTGGCCTTGATGTGGACGACCCCTCGTCTCCACTCTCCCCGTTACCAACCCCTCGTTACCGACCCCTCGTTACCAATGTCGTATGTCGTTACTCAGCCATGTCTAGACCTGGAGATATGTTCAGAAAACGTGGTGGGTGGCCGCGTCTTTGGTAGCTGGCAGCCTGGCCAATTGGAATTTAGAATTTTCCGCTGACTTAGTAAAAAGTTGTTATCCTGGCCTGCCTTGGAAATCTGGTGAGTGGTGGCTTTCGGATGTCTGAGCACAGCTGCTAGGTCATGTAGGGAAGTGTTCTTCTCATAAAATACTTTCTTCTTCCCTTGTCCGAAGGGGGATAAGGTGGTGTTGCACCCACTTACTGCATACAGAAAGATAATATGTTGTGTGTCGATCTTGCATGAAGCTGCTGAATATAGTAATGCTGGGACATTGCCCCTCCCACTCTTCTCGAAATAGAAGTTTTTGTGTGAAGGTGATGCTATGACTGTCAGTAACATGCGGAGATCTACATCTTCACCTTTGATAAATACACTCATATTCATCATATTCAGCAGCCTTCGATATTGCTGGGTATACGAGCATCACGTCTATATCTTCTCCTCAATCCCCTTCGCTGTCATTTCTGTCGTCCGCTGCGGATGCAACTCGTCCATCTAATTTGTATTTTCAGCATCTACTGCAGTGCCAATGCCACAAGATACGTTCTTATCAAACGACGTGTGCCTCGAACTAGTTGAAAGAAAAGACATTTAGCTGATGACTCATACCTGTTCCATGAGTCCAGGGTCTCTCGGTGACTTCCTTCCACCAGGTCGTGCTTATTGCATTTGTATAAGTGCCGGTTAATTAGCCCTTATACATATCGGGTCGTGCGTACACAAAATTCTATAAAACTTCTTTTTGTTTGTGACAGTTGAGTCACTTGTCGAGTCACTTGTTTTCAGTAAATCCATTTTTCTATCCCAACCCAAATTTATTTTGTACGAGGTGTCAAACAAGAAAGTGGGCTTTGTCAAAGTGACAAGACAGATCAAATATATTTATGTAATTTCATTGGTTAAAGAAACACGCAACGCTGTTCCCCGATTAAGCTCCCTCCCCGATACGCCCGGTGAGATCGAGGTTTAAAAAATTCGGCGTTTTTTTATCGCGGAGCTGAAATGAGGAAGCGCTCCCCTGGAGCTCCTAGGGAGAGTCCCTTCTCTTTCTTTCAAGAATAGGCATCCAGAAGTCCAGAAGATTTTTCATGTTTTTGTATATCATTGATTTTATATGCTAGTAAATTCATGGACTATCGCACAACCTTTACAGAAAATGTTGCATTGACATGTTGTTTCAATAAAAAAAATGTTTCAATTTATTTCCAATAACTTTCCTTTTCTTTACGAATATAACTGATATATAAATGACTATTAGACGAAGTCGAGGACCGTCGCGCATCGTCCCTTTTGGTCATAAAATTGGGAGACTCGATTACAATTGTTTCGCGGATTCGAGTTTTTAGGGAGTAGATGGGTGCTATTGTTTTTATGTTGTCGAAGTCTATGTTAGGTCCTGTTTGGATCTAATCTGCTAACTGCAAGACGGTGTTCGTATATAGACTCTATGGTTAACGCGTCAGTTAGTTTGTCCAATATAAGTCTGGAAACAGTCTGAGCATGGTATTTCGTATACACATGAAAATCATTCGGGAGCGGATGTTTGAGACTTTTGATTAGGTTGGAAATTATCTGTTGGGTTGTAAAAATCGTCTTTATATGTTGTTTGGTTTTAAGGATTCTAGAGATTTTATCTGTGCACCTTTGATGTAGGCTAGGAAAGTTTTCTGTTGATCGGTAGGATCGACAGGGTTTAGGATGGATTTTGTATGGATCGGTTTATGTGCGTTTTGTCGTTTTAGAGGCGGAGGTAGGGCTGGCTCCAGAGATATAGATATCTGTTGATTTGTGCACCAGAAAATTTCGTCCCGAGCGCTTCTCCCTATAATTAATCGGTTTTCGATATTATCGTAAACAGAACTGGGTAAGCCCAGTTCTGTTGGGTAAGCCCAGTTCAAAAAATTAATAATATTTGACGAAATATAAATTGATTTTTACGTATCATATATTATAATAGAACCCATACTATATCTCATAATAATTTCAGATGTTTAAAAAAAATTACTTTTTTAAAAATTATTTAAGTATATTAAAGTATTTTTTAATTATAGGTACAGTGAAAACGTTTTAAAGGAATTTGGGGATAATAAAGAAGTATTGAGGTTATCAAAATTTATGGAGTCATGGTTTCACAAGTTCTTTACTTGCCTAGATTCTGCTAAGACGTGGTTTGATGTTTCGACATCTGGCCCATATGTTTTTCAACGTTGTGAGGGAGACCAACAGTTGAACTGGAGGGATAAAGGTTACCGGACAATTTTACACGTGTTAATGGTAAGTAATTAAACGAAAGTCGGTACTATAATCATTGCAACTGTTTCGACTAAATATCTTGAATTTTATAATGAAATCTAAAAAATATATAATTCATTTAATAGTGATTTGTGTATTAAGAGCGCAAATTAAGTCATTGCCGATTGAGAGAGGAGACATATATTAATCTATGGAGGAGACATACAGACTACGCGATACATAAATAATATTGTCATCAAAACTTAATAATGAAAATTAATAAAAAGACCTTTTGAATATTTGACGACAAAAGAATATAACAAATGATAGTTTTGATTTTCTGATTGACGTCCTTGACAACGAGCGAATGTTTTATTAAGTAAAACAGAACTTAACTGTGGGTAAACACTAACCTTTGCATAAAAGGACGAAAGAATCTAACGTAATATTTTCGGAGGTTTTATTTTTGCTCAAACATTGAAATTTATTTTTTTCCAAAATGAGGGACAAATAATTCTTAATTTTAAGTTTTTGTAAATATAGGCAATATTATACTCTATCCTATATAACTCGAGGATGGAGAAATAAAAAAAATCTGGTCGGCCTTCAGTGGTGACCTTCAATGACCTCTAAAATTTCCATATGGCTTAAAAATTAGGCATGTTTGCATTAAAATAAATTGCCCTTTGCATTAAAAAAAATGTATAAAGCTAGCGTTTCAGTTTTTTTAATCAAAGGAGAGTAATATGCATTAAAAATGATAACAATTCTATTTCATAAAATTAAAGATGCCTACGAGGATCATGGGCAGCGCATTGATTTTTGAAATAATGGTTAGAATTTCTAAAAGCTTGCGAAAAATTAACCAAGTGAGATTATATGTTCTTCCATATGATTCTACCACAAAGATATAGAAAAAATATGACCATTATTTACCTTGAAAATCTCTATTCAAAAAAACACCTAAAATGATATTTTGTATTTTTGATATTCAGGTAACTTGTTTATTTTCACATGCTCCTTGACAAATGGTACATGCAGGAGTACAAGGAAGACCCGCTTGAGGACAGGAACATATCATGCTCTCGCATCCACACTTTTCAAGTCCTATTAGAGCAGACCAAATTTGGGTTTGTTGGCTCCATTTGGGCTCCCAGCGATTTGCTTTTAATGTCCAGCCCCATCCTTCAGGTGACGGAGGTGGTTCATCATGAATTATAGACTGACCCCATATTTAATAATAATGATAATATTGTCTTTATTAAGCATCCAGCATGAATTATAATAAAATTACAAAATATCATATACTTCAGTTCACCCTGCGCTGGATAAGTTAAGAGGCGAAGTTCAGTGCTTCGGAACTTGCAGTTACGAACGACTCTTCCACTTAACCGCAGATTACAGCACGGGGGCGTAATCTCGGCTAACCTTACCCTAAAGCTTGGTAGGATGTGGCCGGCTTGGTAAGCAGCTCTTCGACACTGCTCAATAAGGCTTCCTTTTGTTGGTGCACACATTGAGATTTGTCTATCTACCACTACAAAATTGCACTTTTCTCAATTCGTTGACCTTTAGTAATTCGCTCTTGGGGTCGTATAACTTCACCGTTAATGTTTCTAAAAGTGCAAATAAAGAAAAATATCATCTGGTATTTCTTTTACACTATCTTTTCATGATAAATATTGGAAAGGCGAAGTTGAATCCGGGTACTCTTCCCATGTTTTCCAACATGTAACCTTTGACTTTAGGACAAAAAAGGATATAGTGTCACACCATGTGAACGCGTTGAATCCACGAAGAGCTTGTGACCATAACTTTAAATTCGTGGCAAAAAGAGATTCCGATGATTACAACATCTGTATCGGTACATCTAACTAGTATGGATTTTGCTCCACTTTGGATCATATTTTTCATATTAGGAAACATTCTATCATCTGCCTTCTCTATACATATTTGAACAAGGAATGTTACTCAGGTTCGCTCTAAAGTTTTCTTAAAAAAAGGGTCACCGAAGCCTAAGATGTATGGTCGCAAACCTACCAACAATTTACCACCAGACGATATCAGATTTTCTTGAGCATTTGTTACACAATTCATGTCTAACGTATTTAAGGTAGTTTCGGCCAAATAGATAAAGAGTTCTTGTTTATTAGAGAACTCTTCTAGAGACCTTTCCCAGTTGGCAGCAAGTGTACTAAAAATAAGGAAGGGAAATATCTCTTACGTACTTATTTATTTTGTTTACACATAGATCCTGATAACATAAGGTGTAAATTTACTAAACCTTTTTTGCCAATTCAAGCCAGTCTCAAGCCAGTTCCTCTATTTTCTCTTGTAGCTTTGAGGCTATTTTCATAGTATAAGTCCCATGCCACATCCAATCTTGTAGATTTCGTAGTGATGCAAGTTTATTTATTTATTTTATTAATTGAAATTTTAAAAACCAAATATTAAGTCGTATGTATTTTTTTAAGGGAAAACTCTAAAAAAGGATAGAGTATAAATTGCCTAGATTGAGAAAGACGGAAATTTGAGAAACTTTTGTTCGCCATTTTGAAGAAATAAGACTATATAGGCTTCACATTAATTGATTCACTTTGATGTTAAAATGCTAACATTTTACTTAACGCAAAATTACATAGATATGCAAAAAATATCTTATATAATAATTATATATAATATTAATAGTAACTTTTAATTTTGACATTTTGAGTAATGTATAATGTATATGTAATTGATTGTACCCAACAAGTTGTGTACGTTATTTCTTAAATATAAAGTTAATTCTTCTGTAATAATTTATCAATTATATTATCATAAACTGACTGCAATCCCTAAATCCTGACTTATACCACATACCTACCTGATTTAACACTAATAATTAAATACGACACAGAAAAGTTTTATTTAAATAAAAACTGTTTACCCTTTTCAATAGTAAACAAAATAAATATACCTATACCCTGGTTCCGAAATAGTGTGGGGTTATTCATCACCAGCATATGGACGGCTCAGAGAGATGAGGGGCGAAGGGAACGAAATTCCATAGGCGTATCATTTTAGAGGGGGCAGAATAAAAAAAATTAAATAAAATATCTAAGTTATTAACATTGTTTTTAAGTGTACTTGTGATGGTTCTTTTTTATTATCTTAAGAATATTTCCTCGTATACATTTTTGATCATTTTCAGTTCTCCTCCTGTCAAATTCGGTCGCTTCGATTGGAATTATTGGTTCTAGAACCACTACTATTCGCATTCGTCGCTTCCATCGCATAAAAATACTAAACACTCGCGTATAACACAATATTATAATTAATTTATTTCGCGAATCAACCGTACATAAGACACAACGAAACGCCACTATCGCGCCAAAACATACATGCATGGAACAGCGCATGCGTCAATATATCCAAAGAAATCCCGCGTCTTTACCTGTGACCAATGAAATTTAATTTAATTTAGAACCGCCTAAAACTCACCAATGAGAGCGGCAGACACGGTTACTAATGAGTTCTACCCACCATTTCTATAGAGTCTACACAAATTTGCACACTAAGAAATTATGTGATCCATTGCAAATAGGCAGACCGTTCAATTGTGATGGTGGTGTAATATTATGTATGAATCACTCCACACTATTTCGGAACCAGGGTATATATTATATAATAGGTATACATCTTCCGAAATGTTTGCATATGTAGCATTTTTACAGAACAGCATTCCTGATGTTACAAATCAGTTACCGTTAGATTACTTAATCCACTTAAAAAAGGAAGTAACGAAAATAGTTTGGGACACTAATTCCGAGAGCGAGATGGTTTCAGTTTCTTGTTCAGATGGATCCACCTATATCGCTGACCATGTAATAGTCACTACATCAGTTGGTGTTCTTAAAAAGGTCTACAGGACCCTATTTATCCCAGAGTTGCCACCATATAAAATTAACTCCATCGAAGGCATCGCTCTAGGAACAGTAAACAAAATATTATTGAAATTTCCCACGAAATGGTGGCCAAATGATTTAAAGGGATTCAGCTTACTATGGACAGAGGAAGATAGAATTAATTTAATAAACGAATTCCCTCAATGTGGCGTTTCAGACAATGGTAGATGTTGGTTAGAAGATGTATTTGGTTTTTATGTAATCGACAGTCACCCTCGAGTTTTATTGGGATGGGTAGTTGGTAAAATGGCGGCTGAAGTCGAACTTCTATCAGATGAAGTTGTAACTAACGGTTGCATGTATTTGCTTAGAAAATTTGCTGGCCATAAATATGTTATTCCCGAAGCAGATGGAATTTTAAGGTTAGTAGTATTATAAATTAATATATTTCGTTCTTTCAATATTTGCAGCTACACACATTAGGTAGGTATTCCATGTAGAATTGAAAATGTTATAATAATACAGATACACCTATAAAAGATAGAATATTAGAAAGTGTGTGCGGCTTTCGGTAAGAAGAAATCTATTTTTTTAACCGACTTCAAAAAAAGAAAGATAATTTTTAAAATAGATTTATAAATGATGGAGTCCTGCGGTAACATCCATAAAAAAAACATACAACTGAATTGAGAAATTCGGTTCTATTTTTTTTATGTGCGTTACCGCAGAACTTCGTAATTTATAAATCAATTTTAAAAATTCTCTTTTTGTTGGAAAGGGGATATTTTCAAGTGGGTCCTATTTTAATTTTATTCGCATTGGACCTTGGATTCCGAAGATATACCGGGGAACTCACCAGATATACTAGAGAAAATGGCGAGTGCGCCCGTCACAACCCTAATTTATAGATATTTAAATTAATTTAAAAAATATGACATGCATATTGGCGTGGTGCGGGATATGGCTAGGCATCGCAAAGTGTGCTCAGTAGCCCTCGGACTGCTGCTTCGCGGACCTACAAAGCGGGTTTGAATTAACGTGTGCATTGCCTGGGCACCATTTGACCGATCTCCTAGATACTAATTGCAGTAAAACTTAGACCGTTTACTCTTATAAGGCCTAGCTAGCGTGTAGAAGGTCTCGACGCACCAAGGAGAGTTAGACCAAGGTCATAGCTCTAGGTGCTGTAGGCTAGTATGCTATGATTGGCACATTGGCGTGGTGCAGGACACGGCTAGGCATCGCCAAGTGTGTTCAAAAGCCTGCCTGGGCTCATTTGACCATATATACCTATATATATATATATATATATATATATATATATATATATATATATATATATATATATATATATATATATGGGTGTGTTTAAAAAAAATCCAAAGCTACAGGATTCGAACGCGCGGAAACTCACGAATCTCTCGGTACCCCAGGCACACGCTTTACCACTGGCCTACAAACGCTACAGCAAACGTTTGATGAACTAACTAAGTAACTAACTAACGTGAACGAATGCGTGAAGTCACGGCATGAGATGCTCAATTTACCACATTCTTCAGGGCAGGTGTTCCAGTTGACGATCGGGTTAGTGGTTCTCTATATGGCATTGTAATACATGTGGAAATCAATATCTATCACATTATAAGGTCAAAAATACACCTGCCTCTCGGACTATTATATAACATTGGCACAATGCGCCACACACGGCACACGGGGTTATTTGTGCCAGGACGCCACGTTGCAAAAAATCGAGTCTCATCGGTTAAATATGTACCATTGAAAATTATGAAAAACTAAACATAAATTCAAAAACTACATTAAATTTCACACTGTCTCAAAGTCGAAACGAATACCTCATTTTACAACTTATTTTTTGCATTTGCTCAAAATCGGCACTTTCAACCTCGCTGTGCCCTATAGCCTATAGTAGAAAGGCAAGTACCTACTCACTGGTGCAATTTAATCTCAACGCTACGCGGTTAGTTGGTTTTCGTTTATTTTCCACTCGGGAGTAAAATGCTTCTTTCAGATCTTGTAATATACCATTAATATTATTTATTTAAATTAAATATTTTTAACAAAAAAACAAAACCGGCTTCAAAAAATCTATTACAAAAAACTGCATTAAAAGTAAAAAATTATTACATTATTCCATAGAATATAATCAATTTATTAGGTCAATATTATACAGCTACTGTTATTTTTGACGTCGGTGCCAGCCAATGTTTACAAACGTATAACGAAGTAGCGTAGGTATCTCTAATTGTAGGTATTCGACTAGAAGTTTGAATTTATTATTAGTTGGTTTATTTATGGGTATATTTATGGAATAGGTGGTTTATTTGTAATTGTGATGTCGCTTTAAATAGTTGTATTAAATTGTGAGTTAACACGTTAGTCAACCTTGGCCGGCACCGACTCCAAAAATGGCAATAGTTGCATATTATTGGCCTAATAAATTGTTTATCTTCTGAGTAAGAACGAATAATTTATTTCTTGCTTTTCAGTGAATATTGCATTCGTATATATATATATATATATATATATATATATATATATATATATATATATATATATATATATATATATATATATATATATATATATATGAATGCAATATTCACTGAAAAGCAAGAAATAAATTATTCATTCTTACTCAGAATATAAACAATTTATTAGGCCAATAATATACAACTATTGCCATTTTTGGAGTCGGTGGCAATAGTTGTATATTATTGGCCTAATAAATTGTTTATATTTTGAGTAAGAACGAATAATTTATTTCTTGCTTTTCAGTGAATATTGCATTCGTATATATATATACATATATATATATATATATATATATATATATATATATATATATATATATATATATATATATATATATATATATATGTATATATATATATATATATATATATATATATATATATATATACGAATGCAATATTCACTGAAAAGCAAGAAATAAATTATTCATTCTTACTCAGAATATAAACAATTTATTAGGCCAATAATATACAACTATTGCCATTTTTGGAGTCGGTGCCGGCCAAGGTCTACTAACGTGTTAACTTACAATTTAATACAACTATTTAAAGCGACATCACAATTACAAATAAACCACCTATTCCATAAATAAACCAACTAATAATAAATTCAAACTTCTAGTCGAATACCTACAATTAGAGATACCTACGCTACTTCGTTATACGTTTGTAAACATTGGCTGGCACCGACGTCAAAAATAACAGTAGCTGTATAATATTGGCCTAATAAATTGATTATATTCTATGTAATAATGAATAATGTAATAATTTTTTACTTTTAATGCAGTTTTTTGTAATAGATTTTTTTGAAGCCGGTTTTGTTTTTTTGTTAAAAATATTTAATTTAAATAAATAATATTAATGGTATATTACAAGATCTGAAAGAAGCATTTTACTCCCGAGTGGAAAATAAACGAAAACCAACTAACCGCGTAGCGTTGAGATTAACTTGCACCAGTGAGTAGGTACTTGCCTTTCTACTATAGGCTATAGGGCAGTGCAAGGTTGAAAGTGCCGATTTTGAGCAAATGCAAAAAATAAGTCGTAAAATGTTCGTTTCGACTTTGAGACAGTGTGAAATTTAATGTAGTTTTTGAATTTATGTTCAGTTTTTCAAAATTTTCAATGGTACATATTTAACTCGATGAGACTCGATTTTTTGCAACGTGGCGACCTGGCACAAATAACCCCGTGTGCCGTGTGTGGCGCATTGTGCCAATGTTATATAATAGTCCGAGAGGCAGGTGTATTTTTGACCTTATAATGTGATAGATATTGATTTCCACATATATTACAATGCCATATAGAGAACCACTAACCCGATCGTCAACTGGAACACCTGCCCTGAAGAATGGTAAATTGAGCATCTCATGCCGTGACTTCACGCATTCGTTCACGTTAGTTAGTTACTTAGTTAGTTCATCAAACGTTTGCTGTAGCGTTTGTAGGCCAGTGGTAAAGCGTGTGCCTGGGGTACCGAGAGATTCGTGAGTTACCGCGCGTTCGAATCCTGTAGCTTTGGTTTTTTTTTAAACACACCCAGTTGCATGTCTGGACATATTTTATATACGGAAACGAATCATTGAAAAGCTGGACAAGTTCTTTAGTCTTTATTGAGGTTCACCGTTGAGTGAGAAAATTATAAAGAAGCGCAACGCTTATAGCGAAAAACGCCCTGCAGCTTGGAAATGAAGGCCTTAATAAAAAATATTTATAGGGCAAAATATTCTTAATTTCAGACAAGGAATACAGTTCCTCATATTTGACCATCGGTTATGTTACATCCTGTGTTTTACACTAGGGCTTTTAAGATCTGAGATTTGCCAGTCTATCAAGAACTGTTGTTATAACTACGGTTCGATAGGAATTCGACAGTTAGGAATGGCTCGCTATTACCGTATATCAGAACGAATTGGTCACGCATTTCGCCGTAAGCTGCGCCTCTTTATAATTTCTTCACTCAACGGGCTTACTAGAATGGTATACGATATATTTAATTGGTTATTTATACTTCAATTTATTATTAATACTTACTATTTTCATAGTGACATTAGTTTTGTTTTTTTTTGATTTTTTTTCATTTGATTTCTCATTAGGTATAATTGATTGCTACCAGCCAAAGATTACTTCTTACAATATATATATATGTATATATATATATATATATATATATATATATATATATATATATATATATATATATATATATATATATATATATATATATATATATATATATACATATACATATACATATATATATATATATATATATATATATATATATATATATATATATATATATATATATATATATATATATATATATATATATATATATATATATATATATATATTATTGTGTAATTTTCATATGAAATAATTTTTTTATATATTTATTTATAATTTAAATATTTTAGGTCAAAATGGAACAGTAATCCTCACTTTTGTGGTTCGTATGTACATGTTAGCATAGATGCGGAAAACAGGCACGCTTCCGCAGAAGATCTATCTGAACCTCTCGTGTCCAAAAGTGGAAAGGAGACGGTGTTGTTTGCTGGTGAAGCCACACATGCAACCAGATTTTCAACTGTTCATGGTGCAATTGAAACTGGGTACAGGGAGGCAGAGAGGCTAATAAATATATACAAGTAAGTTAGGATCTGACTTTTAGCAGCTTTCTTCTCAGCATTCCTATTATTTGATATCACTTTTGATGCTTTATCTAATGTACAACTTTAGTCAGTTATATACTCGTAGGCACTATATTTTATAATATATTGAAAAAAATTAGCAGGTGTTAGTTTTCTTTGCTTCTGCAGGTAGTATAACTATAGTTCAAATTAGTTATACAACTTTACCTAGGTATGTTCTTTATAACAAGAAATGAGAAACCATTTCAAATACAATTTAGTAATGACTGTTGTAGTGATGTATAAACATGTGAATAATATCTTTATATATTAGATGAGAAATTGCGCCTAATATCAATACTGTAATATTTTCAGTATGAAATTATTATATAGGTAATATGAATCATGCAATAACATTTTATATGTATATATTTATATAAATATACATGTCTATTTCGGCGTTGAGTCATATTGTCACTAAATAATTTCGGTCAGGCTGTATACTTTCCGTATATACTTCAGTTGGGATGGACATGACCTGCCAAAAACTCCTTTGAGCTTTTTCTTTTCGTAACCATGGGTACTCTAAAATCAAAATGGCATATAGCCGTCTTGAATTAAAGAGGAAATTAGTTTTTGTTTAATAGCTCTCCGATTTTCAACTTTTGAGAAAGAATTTTAATGACTTAACTTGTAGAAACTTCAATTATATACAACTTGTCTCAGTTTTTTCAGTTTTAGAGCAGTTAGAACAGTTTTTATCTATGATTATCTATGACTAACATTAATGAATTATGATATATGTGAATAAGTCTGTGGTAACATCTAACATTGATGACTGAAAATAATTCCAATATGTCTTGCTGCCATATATGGTCAGAAAACAGAGAAAATACCAAAAATATGCATTAGTGACACTTGTGCCATCATGACATATGTCGACTAACTATATGCCAGTCTTGTAAGAATATAGCACATATTCGTAATCATGAGTTATTGATTATACTACTATAGGTATAGCTGGTTATATAATATTAAAGAGGACTCTATTTACCTAATTGTATATTTATATAAAATCGTATGCTCTTCATTCTTACACCAGCTTCTGAGTATCTGTAAAGTAAAATCTGAATAATACATTGTTCTAAAGTATATAATAAAACATACAATCTTGTATTGAGCTGAATAAAAATAACCTACCCTCTTACCCTTAAGTAATTTGGTACATCGACCAAATATGGGCACTGACCCAAATACGGGCATTGTCCAAAAAAATAATACAGTTTACTATGACGAGTAAGCCTAGACAACTTCGTGGTGAACCTTAATTAGTCTACCAACTATGAGATGGCGCTCTAAAGAATTAATCTAGCAGAAATTTAAATAACAAAGTGAGGCTAGTAATTTCGGTAAGTAAAACTGTCATCAAATTTAAAGTAAAAATTTGAATGAAATACTGTTGCATGTCAGCGTGTAGCTAAAGAACTGTACTTGCATGTAACTTATAGTCCTTTTCCTGTACTATCGTGAAAAAAGTTTTGGTGGGAAGAGTGACAAACGTTAAATGTGCTAAATATGAGCACATATTTCTGTTTTTACACTTAACGACATTAATAAATATTGTTTTGTTTTTAATGTCCGATATGCGATGTTGTGAACTTCAGATGTCCGATATGCGCAGACTAGATAAGTTTGTGTAGCCTGGTTAATATACCTATTTATTACTTTTTCATATATTCGTAGGATATTTTGTTTATTTTTTCTTCGAAAATACAGCAGTGTATACTCGGTTACAGTCTTATTTTTGGGTGCATAAAAAAGTCCTGATGTGTATTTACTTACATGCTCAAAATATGGTGCCCATATTTAGAGCCCCGGGTCCTAATATGAGCATTTAAGGTTTTTTAATTTTGAATTTTTTAAATACCTTATAAAACAATTTCGTCAATTCTGTCTACAATTTTTGAATCCCCATAACCTAGAGATTATCTATAAATAATTTCATTATTCTGTAGTAAATACTATAACTGCAATAAAATAATTTGATTAAGGGTGCCCATATTTGATTCGGTTACCTTATAATGTTAACAAGACACTTAAACTTATTTGACGTTGTTATATCTGTAATTTGTATAACTGACCTGCCAGATACAAACTGCTAGTTTTTAGGTAAGTAGTTGCTAAACTAAGGAATTGTGTAATTTAACATGCATAATAATAGTGTATTGTTACTCCTTCATATATGCACAGCCTTCATATATATGAAGGAGTAACAAATATATAATATAAAACAATAAGTAATTTGTTTTCAATATTCTCCAAAACTGGATTTATCACAAAAAAATATTAAAGAACTAAAATTTTCAATCAAATGTTACTCCACAGTTTATTATTTGAAGGAGTTTGAAAGTTGATTTAGTGACAGGGTAGGTAATATATTGTTTTAGTGTAAAATTATATACAAAATACCTTCGTTTAATACAAACTTTGAAAACTGTTAGCGAAATATTAAAATATTTACCATAACTGGCAACATCGCCCTTTGTTTATATGAATAAAACATTTATTAAGGTAGGAAAAACCTTACTTGTGATAAACACAATTCAATTATATAATCCTATTATTTGTGCAGCTATAGATCATCTCAAAGGGTGCTTTAAATATGAGCTTTCACAGTTCCTATCCTATCAGTTGGTGAAATTCTTTCAGAAAAAATATAATCATCCCTTTTTACATTTAAAAATTCCACTGATCACATTAATCCGCCATATTGGTATTATAGTTTAGTACAGAGACGGACTCTGGTATAGCCGCCTGTTTGCAATGAGTGACTCAAAAAAAGCGAGGCGTAGCTTGTGCTGCACAGCATTGTCAAAGAAAAACTATAATATATATATATATATATATATATATATATATATATATATATATATATATATATATATATATATATATATATATATATATATATATATATATATATCCCATTATTATGCACGAACCCAATAAAAAATTGCATGCAGGGCCGCAAGCACTTCTGGCGACAATTCGTTTACGCTATTGGATGATATCAGACCGCAGTACAGTGCGTCGTGTCTTCCATAAATGCATCACATGCTTCAGAGCGCGCCCGGTATTTTATAAACATATGGGTGAAATTCCCAAGGCTCGCCTTGTACCAGCACGACCATTTAATAACTCTGGGTTAGATTACGCGGGGCCATTCGATACAAAAATTAGTCATCTGAGGGGTCGTAAAACAATTATTAAAAGCTACTTGTGCATATTTGTGTGTTTGCAACAAAGGCGGTTCACTTCGAGTTGCTGAGTGATTTGCGAACTGATTCATTTTTGAATTGTCTAAAATGATTCATTTTTGAATTGTCTAAAAATATTTAGAGCCAGACGAGGTATCTGCAGCAATATGTACTCGGACAATGGCACTAACTTCGTTGGTGCAGTCAAAGAAATTTATGAATTCATACGGAATCCAGAAAATGAAATCAAATTTTCGGAATATTTAGCTCAGCATTTAATCGCGTGGCATTTCATCCCACCGAGATCGCCGCACTTTGGGGGTTTATGGGAGGCAGCCGTCAAAACGGCAAAGTATCATTTGAGGCGGGCAGTAGGTAACACGGTATTAACTTTCGAAGAATTGTATACTATAATAACACAGGTAGAATCTTGTATGAATTCCCGTCATATAACAACATGTTTCAACATTTGTGGGCAAGATGGTCGAAAGAATACTTCTCTCAGCTTCAGAAGCGCAGTAAGTGGCGATCCAGTAGTGGTTCCATTCATCTAGAGGCTCTAGTGGTGACAAAGATGACAATCTACCTCCATTAATGTGGCAACTAGCCCGAGTGGTTGAACTTCACCCAGGGCATGAAAATGTGTATTGCTATTATTCTAGTATGGTAACTTCATACTAGCATTAACTTCAATACACTTTAAATAGAAAGAAACTTAATATACAACTTAGCATTATCTAAGTTATGTATTTTACCCATAGACACAACGTGATTTGACAATTCACATGACTAATATAATGCTATACATACATTATAATCAGCATAACGTTTATTTTGGTTTGTACTTATATTATTTTACGTTGTACTTATGAATGTTACGAAATGTGTATTTCACTAAATAATGTTGAATGGCATAGCATTCAAGGCGGGCGGCAAGTTTGTATTTAATATCATTTTATGTGTAGTAAGGGAATTTAAATATGTATTACAATACGCGCCAATGCGCCACCACTGTGTAGGCGATACCCTCTTTCTGTAGGCCTGGCTATCTATGTTGACGAGTGCCTGTTGAGATGCGGTCGAGTGCACATCATGTATGAGGCCTGCCATCAGCTTGTCTAAACAATTATTTGATGCGAAACCATGTTCAGTTTTTACAATAATTAAATTAGTGATACATTCCACGAAGTTTTATTCAGCGCTCCCGGGGTGAACCCAACAACAACTCTTTCGTACAACTTTTTGGTCCTGACACTAATCACTGCTTGCTTCACAAATAAATTGCTTTGCCTTTCTAGGAACATCCGCACATTCAGTGCCCACATTTTACACTCTAGACACTTTATCCATTGTTCTTTGGACCTGGATCTACTAATGAGTTCATTGCAGTAAATGCACGCAGCGTCATCCTCGTCATCAGATAATTCGCCATTTCCGAAAGGTTCAGGTTGGTCATATGATTCTTCAAACACTTGTTTTGTTACGCGGGCTCGATTACTTTTTCTAACATCTTCCCCTTTTTAATCTCATTTTCTTTTAAGTCGTTTTGATAAGGAGACGTAGTCAAAATGCTTTGTTGCTCATTTCTTGCACGTCTTACAGCTGTCTTGGCTACGAATTTGGGATGTATCTCTTCTAAAATTTCATGAATTGATTTATTTATGTTTTTTGGAATTAACCTCAATACTTGAAGAGGAACCAGGTTTATTTGATGGGCCAGAATCGTTTGACCGACGGGGTTGATTATCATCAGCGACATTATATTTTTGGTTTGGAGTTTGACTTAAATTGGTAATATCAAAACATTCTCATCGCCGCTTATTTATTCATCTGCTGTATAAGATGTTTGGAATGCGGACAAATGCCCGTAGCTCTAAATCCATTAGCAGCGATTCCAATAGTGGCATCTTTATTATAAGCTTTTTCAAACAACGAAGAAATGTGATACATTGAAACAGTTCGCCCCGGATTAGCCTTTAAGCAGTTCGTTACCTTTTGATCATAATAGGTACCCAGTGGACAAAAAAAGGATACACCTAGCGGCTGAAGCCTGTGGGTACAATGGGGTGGAAAACAAAAACCACTACATGATTTTCTTAGGCGTAGTGTAAAGAATTAAAGTTTTTATGAGTTGCGTGTACTGTCCATCCAAAATCAGGAGAGATTTGTTATCGCAACATATTCCACAAAGTGTTTCATTAATTTAAAAAATAATGGTTTAATCATGTAGGCAGGTTTATTGTACAACTTAAGAGTCCCTGGAGGTGCTCCATCGTATAATACTTCATTTTTCTTGTGGGAAAAATAAGGGCTGACGGAACGAAGTTGCCAGTGCTACTAACGCCAACTACAGCTCTGATATGAACTCCTCTTTCTCCGTTTATTACAGCTCCTACCTGCTTATTCCCCCTCTGAACAAATTTTGTTTGCGTTTTCTGGACATTGGTTATCCCAGTTTCATCCATATTATAATATATTTCATTTCATATATTTTCTTTCTGAATTGTTGCTTTCAACTTATTATAAATCCTCGCTACTTCATTTTTGTTGATAGCTCGAGCTCGTGCTGCTGACGTTGCTTCGGGAATTCGTAGTAATATAGTTGGATTTCTCGTTATAAAAGCACGAAACCATCCCTTGCTAGTAATTTTTTTCTTTATTAAATTGGTGCGGCATGCCACTGCGTTCAGCAAATTCGTATGCAACAATAGGCAGCTCGATTTGCGTCAAACCGAATAATATGGACTCGAAATCAAGGATATGGATTATTAGAGCTCTTTCCATTTCTTCACTTAAGGACTTCCTAAATCTTCTTAAGATCTTTTTACCTTGGCGAGCGTGCATATTTTTATTTTGATAATGTCTGTGTAAAGTTACTTGAGGAACATAAATACTTTTGAGGCTCTTAACCAACCCATTATTGTTTCTCTGACCCCCTCAATTGCCTTTACCATATATGTAGTTAACCACGATTGACGATTGGTTTTTGTAAAGTTGTTAGGCACCATCTAAAAATAAGATGAAAAGCTAAAAACTGCATAACTTACCTAATTAAATACAAAATGCAAAATGACATAGTATGTTATTTTGCCATTTAGCCCCTTGTTACCGTTTTTTCGTATTTTTTGTTCTTACATAAATAAACATAATACTATTACAAATACACTCTAGAATATTAAACATAGGTCTATGGTTATTATAAAACTACATTCAAACATGAAAATATTTATAATTTGACAAAAAAAAACACAAAGAAGTAATTCACGTACTTTTATCTTTTACGCGGATTTCTACACGTGTTAAAAAAAACCTTCTCTGACAAGCACTATATTAACCTTACAATGGTTCTCACATCAATGGTAGTAGCGTCCAAGGTGTATGCTTATAAAACTAGCTCACAGCGTTGCCAAATTTATTCGAATTCTCCCTGAAATTGGATCGTGTGTCATTTTGCCTACTATGTCGTATTCCATTACATTCCCCTAGGTAATAATAGTTTTTGATGGATACTCTAGTGATAACTTGACCACTAAATTCGAATCAACTAAGAGCAAGAAATATAGCTGGACAAGATCATCTGGAACTTCCACATATACGTCATATGTCAAACAAACGACACATGTGGCAAAAAAAGTTCTATACAAAATGAAAGCTGACTAAATTCTCTACAAAGGTACATACATATACTTTTCTTGTGAGATGAATAATCGCGCGAAATCGTGAAGTAATGCTGACTGCAGGAACAATCAAAAAAACATCGATGTGTCATCCACTAAATTCCATATTAAACTTACTACCATGATTTTTAGCCCTGTTTAGCCCTTTACATTATTTTGGTCAATAAATTTTTTTGAAAAATTGAATTTCAACAAACAATTCATTCATTTATGTATAATATAAATTCAGTTACGTACAATATATTGTTAATTCAGTCGACATCGTTTGGACATCGCACGTCGTTCCGGGATAATCCATTTCTGATTCAATGTTTCTGTCGATGTAGATGGTTGAGAAGTATTTTCCATCTCATCTGAATAACTCTGATAATTTTGTTAATCATAGTCCAGAGTGTCTTCCTGAGTTTAGTCTGTTTCAACGTTAGTGTTAATACATGATTGGTCTACAGTTTACGCATATGGTTGAGCAACGTGGGCCTTGCTAAAAATTATATCGGCAAGCTGCCGTACAGCCTTTCGTGCATTTGCACCAAATCTTCATTAGGAGCTCTTGAGGAGCAGCATCCTTCAAAGTGTGAATAGGCGCCTGTCCGTTCCCTGTTTTACCCAACCCCAATTTTGCGGATTCTCCTCACTGTCGGACCATTCTTGCACCTGATGATAGATAGGCTGTAAGGGACAAGAGAGTGCTTTCCTGCTGCTTCTTCTGTAAGTGGCAACGACGCAAAATTGCAAGCACTTTTCCATATTGATTTTACAAAACATTTGTCTGAATTCCATTTCACTGAGCGAATGGAGGTCGTTCAGTGAAATGGAGACTACAATCTCATCAGTAGCAGTGATGTGCTACAGAAACCACCATACCTATATGTTATTGTTGTATGACAAAACACAGACATATATGAGAATGAAAAATTCCGCATCGTCAGAGGATGCGGCTACGCTTTGACGAGATCAAAGTCGGCTCGCGCCGCTCATCAAAGGCATCAGGCTTCCCTTTGACGATGCGGAATTTTTTTCATTCTCATATATGTCTGTTACAAACTATACTTGTGTTACTAGTGTTACTTATTCAACATTGCACTACAGAAAACATATATGCTGAGACTCCGTAGGTACCGTCAAACGGGGGTACTTGAGACAATTTTGAAACAATTTTCTAAATAATTGTTACAGATAAATACGCACATGCAATGTACGCAAAGTAGTTATGTATATTGTAAGGTACCACCTACTATTTTTGAAACAACAAAATTTTGAAAAAGATTTTGTTATTAATATTTTTAGAATTGTCTCAATTTATCCAAAGATGGGGTAACTTGAGACATAT
>CAXKVY010002916.1:0-27197 GCA_964058915.1 Tetropium fuscum | reverse complement strand
AAAAAAAATATTCATCTCTTCAGATTCATGCTTTGAAGATAGAGCCAATAATAAAATATTGGTTTCACACAGGAATGAGGCAAGGAAAAAAGGATTACAAGCATACATTAGAAGCAATAAACTTGTAATAGAAAATGAAATATAAACTCCAGAAGAACTGGGTAATACTGAACCACCTGCACAATCTATAACACACGAAAACAACGTAGACATTGAAGTAAATTCTAACAGTGCACCATCCACCCCTAACCCAATAGGAAGAGAAAAACGTTTACTAAGAGAATTCAAACTGGACGAGGAAGAACAACACGAGGATAACAGGAAGAAAGTAAATACCAAGACAATTAAAAATAAAATCAGTGTTAAAACCAGATCCAATTCTTCAACTAACAATAATTGAACTTATTATATCTAGAGTTACTAACCCTATACATATTCTACTAGATTGTTATTATATATATTATATTATATTATATTCTACTAGACATATTCTACTAGAATTTTAATTTTTTAAGAAAATTGTTATCAAAGTATCATGAATCAATATATACGTGATTATAACTACCTACCTATAAATACTAGAACTTTAGACACTGCTATGGACTACAATAATATATTTAACACGAATAAACATAGCTTAAAAATTTTCCATCAAAATATTAGAAGTCTATCTAAAAATGCAGATGAGCTTAATATATTTCTAAGCCAGTTTGATGTAGAATTTGATTGCATTGTTTTGTCAGAGACTTGGGCTATAAAAGACACTGGTTTTTTTGAAATTGACGGCTATGACTTAATATACAATGAAGGAGATATAAATAAAAATGATGGTGTGGTTGTATATCTAAAGAAAACAATTGAATACAATGCTCAAATTGTACAAATAAAAAATGCAAAAAAATATATTCTCGATATTGGCAGAGTCGAGGTTCTAAGTAGATTAGGTTTTTGAATATTATATAGGTGGGTGAAATGGTTGTTGTATATGATATGATGTGTGTGTATGTGTGTGTATGTATGTTTGTGTGTATATGTATATGTGTATATATGTACACACGCACAAGATTTCTTTTGTGGGTCCCTCATGTTTATTTTTCTGTAATTGTGATTAAACTATATTATTGTAAATTTTTATAAAAATAAACATTATTATTATTATTATTATTATTATTATTATTATTAAGCATTACATTTATTGATAATTTGCGTATTTAATATGCGTTTACTACTCTCCTTCATGTCCAAATAGACTATACAAGTTTCATTCTGGTGCCCAATGTGGGGGCCACTACCAAATAATGTTCTTACATAGTTATTAAAATTTTCACGTATTACCTAGTTGTAATTTAGGCATTAGTGAGATTGGATTGGAGATTGGAATGGTTTCAATGGTGTTTCTGTAGGATACCTAAAATTATTGTTTGCATATGACACATAACAAACGGAGGCAATAAGTGTAAGGAAGGGCCCATAAATATGTAACAATATAACATACAAATGAACTTATCTAATATGCAGTAAACGTCAAGGCGATAAAGCGTGAACCATAGCGTCCGACGGGGGATGCTGCAACGCCTGACGTCGCCATGATTTACTGCTTTGATTGAAGGAATATCCTTCAATCAACGGATCGAGTAAATTTGTATCTGGATATGAAATAATATTATATTACGATGTTATGAGAATAAGATACTTGTTATGATACTTTATGTGCTAAGCTTTACTTAATATTCTAATAATTATACTGATTAATTATGTTATTTGTAATTTTCTATCACGATTTCAGTTGGGTATTTACACATACAAGGTCGACGTATATTGAACCCCCAGCCCCAGAATATGATTTACATTTCTAAACATAACTCCAGATAAATACACGAGATCGCCATAAAATGTAGAAGCATTTAGAGGCTGGTCTAATCGATTTGACTAATACCTCTATTCGGAGAATCTCGGCATTAATTAAACGTCTCCTCCACGAGCTAGCTCCCTAGCCTAGTTTGAATGAGTACGCGGAAGAAATTAAAATCACGTCCAAAAACAAAAGAGCAGAGGAAACGTGGACAATACAAGTGTCAGAGTGCGTGTCGTGCCCCGACGTTGGCTGCTGTTGATATAGAGAATGTCCTCGAAAGGGTGCCTTGTAATTTACCAAGGGATACGGACGTGTCTGTTCCACTCTAGTACCTTTCTTGCAAGGGCCAGCTCTGGTTTTATATTGAACGTACTCTAGCCGAAATTATAACTACCGCCAGTGGCGGCTTTTCAGAGGAGGCAAGAGCCCCCCCCCCCATACACTTTGCTAGTACATAAATAATTTATTTTTAAAAGTTAATTTAATTTTTATTATGCCATTTATTCAGAAAACAGATACTGACAATATTATATTATCTAAGTGTATTTTCACGACTGACTATAGCAAAAGATGACTGATTGACAGAGAGCAAAGTCTACGATAACTCTATTTTCTATCATTTTAGATCACTGACCTTGACACGCATTTTAGACCTCAATAACCCTCGTGTGGTCCATAGAAGCACGGGAAGTATTGCTTCCCTTAAAGTACATATTTAAATTTCTTATATATGAAATTGCATTATTTAAACCCCGGTTTTGTTGGTCGACAGAAACAAGAACTAGTTTAATTATCATAATTTTTAAATAGCAATCTCGCATCATAATTATTTATGAGCCGTACATGTCTCGACAACGTTTCACGAGGATGCCATGTCCGAGTAAACGCGACAAGTTAATTCGTGCACTCGTCATGGATATAAATAATACGATATGCTATTATTTTTGTTAAATATACAGTCATAATGAAGAGATTGATGAAAATAGAAACAAAAAGACTGTTGATGAATTTTTAAAGACAGCTTCTTGTTTACAAAAATCACTTATTGTAATGGTTTAAATTCGGCTGTGTCCTTATTATTTTAAACAAAATATAATTTCTCGTTTAATTGCTATTGTTCTAGATAAAACAACCAATGTGGCAAATTTAACTGAACTATCTCTAGTAATACGCTACGTTAAAAATGATATAAATTGAGTTAGACTACGAATGGATGAGTTCCTAAGAATTGCTTGCCTTATTTGAAATGTCACCGCATGCCACTGGTAACCCAACCTATAAGATTAGCCTTCTCGAATCAAAACACGACGAGCCTCCACTGACAAAAAAAAACTGACTCAAAAAAAAATATTTTTTTTGTATTTTTGAGTATATGGGTTCAAATCAGAGAGTTGGAAATTTTTTATTGGAAACAATTTTTCCACTATCCATTTCATTAATTTTGCCTTTTCCATTCCATTAATACATAGCAAAAAGGCATTGCGGAATGCGTCCTAAAGTATGGTGCTTGAAAAAAATATAGAGAAAGTCTATAGAAAAATAATTGTTCATTATTAATGTTAACAGCTTGTTTATAATGATTGTTTTATTTTTATATAACATAATAGCTATTCA
Source organism: Tetropium fuscum (assembly GCA_964058915.1). Lineage (NCBI taxonomy): Eukaryota > Metazoa > Arthropoda > Insecta > Coleoptera > Cerambycidae > Tetropium > Tetropium fuscum. The sequence goes on along the minus strand of CAXKVY010002916.1, from coordinate 23,728 downwards.
ATAAAAAAAATAAAAATCAAGTTAAAAATGGGCATTATAGAATGTCCGACGAACAAATCCTCATTCAGTGAACGCAGTGAAAGTTTCTAACAAATGATTGTGAAATAGTATCATAGGTGGAGCTATCGTGCAGTCATTTCATCTAATCAAATGTGTGTGACCGGCGTTTGATTGTTTTCCCCAAAACATAATTTCTTAGAACATAATTCTATAATACAGTACTCTTCATTTGCCGATAACTTTAGCTGGCATTGCCAAAGATTCTAATGTAATAATATGTATTATTCAAATGTCATTCCGAGAATAGTCATTTCGAGAACGTTCTCGAACTATGACGCACGTTCCCGAAATGATTAGTATATTCCCGAAATGATTATTGGGTTCCCGGAATGATGTATTAACAACATACAACATAACAGCTGATGTTAATAATATTGTGAGCCAATGAAATGATCTATTTTATGTTTAGCCATTTAACTTATGTTACCAGCAAAGTGTAATAATTCCATAATCATCACGGACCTACAGGTGTTTTGATGCCTAAGTATTTGGGCTGATTTCATATGTATTTGTTGCCCTGAATTCAAATATGGCATTAGTTTTCGCATATTATGAGCTCTATTTCAGTTATTATTTTAGTTACTTTAGCTATTTTAAGTTAAGTCCATGGATCAAATAAAAAACTAAACATGGAATTTTTTATTATATTATACAAATATTATACAAAGATAGAGGAAAAAGTCATCTATGAAACCAGCTAGTCACTGAACACATCGGAAGCTTCTTCTCCGTGACATTCTTGAATGCATTTCGAAACGGTCCCTTTTTAAACTGCAGCAGTAATCGGCCATCATGTATCCCATCTTTTTCGGTAGCGGGCCTCCATAGTTTTAATATCTTGGTGAAGCCTTTCACCTTACTTCTCACTGGTATCTCCTAACTTTTCGGGAAAGCGGTCTAAGTGGCTGTGCAAATAGTGCACCTTAATACTTATGTTACACCCAAGGGAATTGAAATTCTTAGGCATCTCGTTTACCAGTTCAACATAGTTTTCAGCTTTGCGTTTGCCCAGAAAATTTCCAACAACTGCAACAAATGATGTCCAGGCTTTTCGCTCAGCCTCATTCATCGAATTTACGACGGCAGGATCCTTAATGAATTGTATTATTTTGCCACACCGATCACCCATTCATGTTCAGGATACTTTATCTTGTTACCAAGGCTATGTTGTCATATTCTCCTTTCATTTTCGTTGAGTGACCAATGGATATTGAATCATATTTGTCCCCATTGTGTAGGACCCATTTCAAAGTTCGCTTTGAGCTGTCAGGAGTCCTCTAATGTTGTGACAAAATACAAGATTCTCTTCTTGAGAAAAGAAGGGTAGCAGATTCTTTTTCTTTGTACGGAAAAGGTAATTTCGGTTTATTCTTTCAGCAAATTTTTCTCCTTCAACCGGCAAGCCAATAATTCAGAAGCTTCTTTTGACAGGTTGAGATCACTGACGAGGTCATTTAAGTCATCCTGGTTGAAATGAAAATTATAACCTTCATTAGTATCTAAGCGTGATCAGTAGAAGGCCAATAATTGCCCTCACAGAGCTCTGGTAGCTGGTGAAACGTTGGGATCGGCACTTCCTCTGAGTGAGGGGCCAGGCGTCTTGCAGAGATTAAATCGGGATAAGTCCATTTACTACGGTTGTTTCGATTCATTTCAGTAATATTTACTATGCAGAAATAGCAGTCATCGAGGTGGTTTTTGGATTCTCTCCAAACCATCGGTACGCCGAATTTCAGACTTTTTCTTTTCCCGGTAGTCCACTGTGCTCTGTGTAGTCCGGTGCTCGGATTTTATCTTGATCATCAAGCCTAACACCAAAGTATCCATGATAAGCTAGCTCTCTTTACAAAGTAACAGTTCTTCTGTTTTCTTTTAACGTATATTCTCTGCATATGTAGCAAAACACATCAGGATGATTTACACAACTTCTTCTACTGGAACTCATTTTATTTCTATTCGAAAACGTAAATAAAACAATCTACAACACAGTACGTTTTAGGTTAACTTTATAACAACCTTTTATAACAACCTATTTATATTTATAACCCCAATTTATTTGTTGCATATTATAACCTCATTGCAATGCATATTAGGAAATTGCATATTAAAACATCAAAGAAAACAGCGCCAAAGGAATAACACAAGGCAAAAAAGATTGTTCTATTTACATAGATGAAAAATTAACAACAAAAATATATAAACAATCGGTTGTGTCATGAAAAACATTCGTTGAAGTCATTGGAGTACCATTGGCGTAATTCCATTATAAATGACCGAATTTAATTAACAGTGAAAGCATTAGATGAATGCTTTCTGCATTAGATGAATGCGGATCTAAGGCTCCTTCTGCTGAGGAGCCTTAGATCCGCCACTGAAGCAGAGCGTTATTAATATAATTTTAACAGGTGGCCATTTTAGCAAAAGCATCTGAATTTTAAACGTACGATTCTAATTCTAGGGAGTCTGACTGTAGCGCAGGTCGATAAAATGTAACTGTAACGTCCAACCTTCTGGCATGTCCCGTAGACCGGGAAACATCGGAAAATCGCCCGTATATACCGATGCATGGAGCTGAAAACCCCGCTTGGCTGCTTGATACTGCGCGACTATGCAGTTAGGCTAAATGGTTAAATAGAATGTGTCTGTTGATGTTCTGGATGATATATTCGTAAATAATGTAGAAAGCTACTCCAAATATTAGACCCATTAATTTAGGGGAACGGGTCGTAAAGAATAACTTTGTTACATCAGGAGGTTAATTGGAATTTAATTTTTCATGATGTGCAGCTGTTTTTTTAAATGTATTAATTTTTGTTTAGTTCTAAACAAATAAAACTTGGACAATAACTTGTTTGTTATTATCATTATAATCATTAATCTTGTATACCCGTAGGGTAGGCGTTAAGATATTTACACTTTTGACAGATAGTAAACGTGTCAATCACGTAAATTACATTTCATCTGTACACTATACCGTGTCATGTATAAACACTGTCCATTTTTATTTTGTTTCTTGCCATTCTTGTTCCTTGGTTTCATGTTATTGCTCTTTTATTTAGATTATCCACTACCAGGCTGTTGTAGGTTTGCTTTTCTTTGCACACTTTTATGTCTGTCTTTCTTCCTTCATGCGTACTACGTATCCAAACCACATTAATTGTTTTCTCTCAATACCTTCCCAAATAGGTTGTGCTTTTAGTTCTTGTCTTACAAGTTCGTTTCCTATTTTGTCCTTTCTAGTAACTTCTTTCACTGCTCTCAATTTCATTTTAATGGCTTGTATATTTCCTCTTCATCTGGTGATTTATTCCAGATCTAACTTTCACATCAATATGTTAGGATTGGCTTGAACATTTTTGTTTTCTTCTCTAATTCCTTTCTTCTTATAAATACATTATTTACTGCATAATAAAACTCTGTCGTATTATTCCTACATTTATTCTACATATATTTTCATCTCCATTTCGGCTTTGTGTTATTTTACTCTTAAATACTCCTAACTAAAAGTGTTTATGTTTATTCTATGTCTTTTACCTTTATTTCGATTTTTTGGTTGCGGTTTTTCCTATTGTCATCATTTTCTTGCTAATCTTTATTTTCAGATTTCTCTTTTTTTAGTGCCTCAACCGAAATAAACTGCTCGTCAATAGATTCGGCTAATAAACTTTACAAACAGTAGAATTTTCAATCGGTTTTCAGCATATGAAACCCTAATCTTTTCTCTATGACCCGGTATGTTTTAATCTTCAAAATCATTCTTTCTAAGGGTATTGTACAGGGTGGTGAAATCCTTGGGTGTGCAAAATTCGTTGAAATTGAGGAATGTCCCATTTCCAAAAAAATTTCTCAACGTTTTCATAACAATCTTTAAATACCCCATACAATTTTAGCCTAGGGGTTTATAGGCAATTTTCAATTTTTATTTTTGCAAAGCGTTAAAGAACTATTTATACGAATTGGCACTTTTTCGTATTTTTTTGAATTTTCAAAACGTTTTTCAATTTTCAAATTTTCAGAATTTTCAAAACCATTGATATTTGCCATTGTTTCAGAATATACATTTCCATGGTGACAAGTAGACCCTTCTAACAACTTCTAACTTCTAACAAGTAGCGGTAACTTCTGTGAATCAGATTTTTACTTAGAGAAATAAAAGAAATATATGTTTTTTAAACAATATATTCACAAATAAATATGTGTACCAGTGGATGGTTTACAGAATTATTAAACTAATTAAAATTGACACTTAATAAGCCTGAAGAGCTTTAAAATGACTCAAAAAATTAAAAAGTAGCCTGAAGGACTCTAAATTAATACAATAAAAAATACAATTACTCTTGACCCCAAGTCAAGCTGAAAAATTTAACATTTACAATGCAGTGAGTAGTAGTAAACCTTAGTAAATTTGACAAATTGAAATATTACGTAAGACCTGGTAATTCCTCTGCGCAATAAAGATATACAAGGTATATATTTCCTAGCAGACTCTTCAGATCCCCTCGTGAAATGTGGATTTCCTAGGATGCAGCTACGGCTCGGAGGTCCAGTGGGTCGTACCCTCTAAGGGCGATATGTATCACAATGGGTGATATGTTACAGCAACGGTAGGAGATATCTTCCAGTCTGGCGTTCAGGAATTCAGGCAACGATGGTCTTCTCAGCTTAGTCACCAGAGGAATTTATTGTCGGTGACTCATCTCATACCCTACAAGATACTGTTTAGTATCAACATTTTTCTCTTATGTCTACAATATGCTCCTTATTCGAATAAACTGGTCATCTTGTAGCTGTACCGCCACGATCCAGTCTCCTTCCGTTAGATCAACTTGCAGAATTTTTAGTTCAATTTTTGACGGGGGGGGGGGTTCTGCTGAGAGCATCCACGTGGGCCATTTTTGAAATGTATATTTCTGTATTTCGAGCCACCATCCCCAAGAGATAAACGCGGAAGTATTTCAGCGCGTAAACTACTTCCATGGTTTCCAGCTCGTAGGACTGGTAAAATAGGAGACAACGTGCTGATTCCCCTGATCATCAAACTGAATCAACATGGCACCGACACCAATAGAACGTGCATCCGTGTGTAGCTCTGTCCGTAGTTTCGTATCACATATGGAGACAATTGGAGGAGACGTCAACGCTTCCTTAATTTTATTAAATGTCTGCTTTTGTTAAATTCTCTAAAATAGCTGGTCTGCTCAAGAAATTGACGAACTTGTTTGACTGGTTGTGGTGGGGACATCAATTTTCCTCTTTCCAGGCCTATCGCCTATCCCCACTATCGGCGCTCATTTCTCTTCCGAGATATTCAATTGTGGTTTTTAGAAATGCGCATGTGCTAAGTTTGAGCATTAGCACAATTAGCTTATGTTCTGGACACTTAATGAAAACGTTTCTTAGATTCTCCAGTCCCCCTTCGATGGTCAAAGACGGAATGATGACGTCATCCATGTACGGAAGCGCAATACAGTTACGTAAAGGACCAAGGTCCTTGTTAATAAGTGGTTGATAAATGGCGGGGTCTTTGGCGAGCTCAAATGGCATCCGCAAAAACTCGTAATGTCCTTCGGAAGTTATAAACGCCGTTTTCGTTGCCATGGGAACCTGATAGAACCCCGATGCTAAATCTAAGGATGTGAAGTATCTGAACCCTCCCAGTCTATCAATTTGTTCTTTAATATTTGGCAGGGGTACCGGTTTTTTATCGTTATAGCGTTCAGCTGTCTATAGTCGACGCACATTCGATACTCTCCAGATTTTTTTTATTAGCCTGATGGGACTGGCATGGCATAGGGAGATTCTAAAATAATATTATTTGTCAGCAATTCCTCGATAATATTGCGAAGAGCGGTTTTATCTACCTCGGGCATACGGTATGGGTGACGCACAATAGGTGTATCACTTACGCACTTGATTTCCATTTGTACAGTGGAGGTTTTGCCCAGGGTTTCCAGCGAAGATGACACGTAATCCGAAAATTCGTGTACAATACAAGTGTAAAGCGGAAAGCAATTTTGATATAATTTATAAACGATCGTGACCGAATCGGAATTAACCAGAATACAATATTACTTATGCATATCCTGCTGGATATATCTGGATTGGGCTTTCGAATCTGATCCAAATGGATGATGCTATATTCTAGAGAAATCTACACCACTTAGCATCACGAACATATGTGTCACACTTCTGTTACTATAAAGCCTATATGTACAATACCTCTCTCTATCTCTCACTCTCTCCCCTCTCTCTCTATACATCTCTCTCAACGAATCGGTAAAGAAGTATTCACTTCTATCACGTCTACTGTGCTGCACGGGGATTTTTTTTTGGTTTCCTCTGATATTAAACTTATGCCCCAAATAAATATCTGATTGTTCTATTCGAATGATGTGGAATGTATCTTACTACTAATGTAATTTCTCAATTATAGATAGACTTCGGCGAAGTATTCATCCCCCAAAACTTAGAAGTACCCAAACCCAGAATCCTCCCCGAATTCAAGAGAATTGCTCACGGGCTCCGTTCGGACAACATAAGTATTCTAGACGCCAGAACATTTTATATTCCAAATTTACACTACGATGAATCAGCAACGGATGCGTACTTTTATGTAGGCAACGGCCCAGAGCCCAATCACTTGGGAATCAGGATACCTAACGAGACGGGATCGTTAGAGAAATTGCGAGGATACCAGGGCGAAGATATAGAGATTCAGCTTCCGCCTTCGCTGACCGTGTACGATATCGACTGGTTGGCCGTTTGGTGTGTACAGGATAGGCTTAATTATGGGCATGTGCGGATACCCAAGGATCTGGACGTGCCTCCGGCTCTAGGACAAACCAAAATATCGGTGAGTTATAACTTCTAACCATATCGCCAAAATTCTTGCAGCCCCCGTATAAATCTAGGGGTTTTTAAAGCCATTTTATTATGCATTTATTCGTTATTAAAGTATCGTTTTTTATCTGCAAAAAAATGTTCCAACAGAGAAAGATCTTGTAGTGTAACAGCAGTGGCGGGTGTAGCTAACCCTGAGGGGACAAGGGACGAGTATGTAAATGAACAAAAACTCTCATAAATAAAATTTAAAAAAATTCAAAATAACTAAAAAATACTCTAATCGTTAAATAGGTGGTACTTACTTTTTTTTCGGCGAACATATTATATCGTCCATAACTAAAGAACATTATACATAGTATTAGGTTATTCTTTCTCAATGGACAATATTGATAAGTTTGAGAGCCGTTCTTGTCCCATAGAAGTTCTAAGATAATTTTTTGTGTTTTAATTTTCAAAATCTTCTTCCTGTAGTTGCGGATGTAACTGGAAGAATTAAAAATTAGTGATGCCCACGAGACCTTTCGAGACGAGACTTTGAAAAATCGCATGAAAAATCGAAAGTCTCGTCTCGAATATCGTCTCGCTTCGTAAATGTCTCGCAAAATTTTGTCGATGTATATACATATAAGGATAGGTACCTATAGCTTTAAAGGTCCTAATTCCCTAGGTAAGTGAAATACTTATACGATCCCAACTTTTTATTATTGTAAACAAAAACACAAGAAGATAATAACATAAGAAAAATAACACGTTATTTTAGTTGTAGATACACATAAAGATTTGATGTTTTCTAAGATGTCAACAAACAAACCTAACTAAACAAACGTTTTTTTTGAATTTATTTTGGATTTTTTAATTAAACTTCTTCTGTAATTTTTTTTATTTTTAACCCAGTCATTAAGACACAAAATACATCTTACTGAAGCATTATTGAGCCGAGTTCGATGCTTCCTTATGATTAATGACGCACGTGAAAATAGTCTTTCCGCCGGTACTGACGTTGCTAACAGATACTGGGTTCGGTTTTCAAACGTGATAATATTATAATAAACAACGTTCTTGGCTTTCCGACTTGATTATTAAGGAGTCTTGCGATACTGCGAGACTTTTGCGAGACTCTCGCGAAAGTTAACTATTAAAAATAGTAAATATACTAATATAACTTCTGGAAACTTCTTCTGGGGAGACCAGGCTATTGCAATTAATATAAGTAGATAATAATTCTGCAAGTTCTGGTTTTAAACAACTTTTCAAAGCATTTAATTGATATAGATATCAACTGTCAAATCTTTATGGTATTTACTAACCAGTGTTATTACATCGTATCGCTTAAATCTTTGTTTAAATTGAAATCAATACATCTAGATAGCAAAAATACACAGTGACTTTGAGTACAATTATTCTGGATCAGAAATCCTCTCTTCTTCTGATAATTCATCACAAAAGCGCTTCGTTATCCTTCGTCTTTTATTTTTGAAAAGAGGTTATATTCCACTCTCTTGGTAGATCTCTGAACACATTTAGCAAATATTTGAAAGAATTTTAATTTCTTATTTCTACCAGTCTGTCTAGATTATTTAACAAAAGATTATTTAACAAAACATACTGGCTTTTTTAAGTCAGTATTTTAATGGTTTAGTATTTTAATTTCTTTCTAAACAGGGTTGATGATTTTAGGTAACAAACTCTATAGGCTATCCGCAAATCGACTGGTGGCGCCGCCTGGCGGTAGTTTAGTGTCCTATTGTTGGTTTGCGTATGCAACGCGTGTTCTTAAGTGTCGCGTTATTTATAAACTGTGTTTGAAGAAAGTGATAAAAACGTGTAGTTTTTATACTGTTTTTATATAGTTTTACTTTGGGGCCCCTTTAGCTACACCCCTGCGTAACAGACAAATACTTAAAAAGTGTCAGTATTTGACTTGGGCTGCTTAAGAGAAATTCGATTCTTCTCCCGAAAAAAATGCAACGTCTTAGGGTTCGGAGAGGGCCAGGACAACATGAAAGACTTGCTTGTCCAGTAGGACTTGTCCCTTACCAAGGTGAATCATAATATTTTGGAGGGCATAATATCCAAAACCGTGTACATCCAATTGTTTATCCATTACGTAGTGAAATTGGAAAACATTTCGTTTTTATGCAAGACAAAGTCAGGCCTCAGAAGTGCTGGAAGAGGGGGATATTCGGATATTGATCTGGCTGGTAAACTCACCGGACATGAACCCGATAGAGCATATGTGGGATTATGTTAAACGAGCAATTTCGAACGGAAATAACCCTCCTATTTCCCTGCAGGAATTAACACGTGCTGCTCAAGAAGATTAGAACAATAAAACGGTAAACGCCAATAACCAAGGAAAGCTTCTTTGCTTCATACATTTCTGACACATTCCTATAATAATAACAAAAGTTTATTTATAATAAATATTTCTATTAATAACATTAATAACAATAGTTATTTTAATATTATTATTATTATCTCTAATATAAATCCTGTCTCTTAGCCGGCATGGTGGTACAATCCAGTAAGTATATATATGTTGATAGGGGTTTTATTTTGATAGTTCCATGAACATTTTAATTTGCTTCTTACATATGACTAAACTCAGTGTCAGCAAGCTGATGGCGGCTGAAGCACTGAAGCTGCACTTTTATAATCAAGCCTGGAGCATTCATAAACTTCATATCCTCAGATACATGATAACATAGGCATAGTAAACAACATAATACCCTGTTTGTTTATCTGGGGGATGAGGGAAAGAAAATTAAATATTTGCCTTCGAGCGTGAGTCGAGATGCATGAACGTGAGGCGAATGAGTAGATATCTTTGTGAGTCAACAGCAAAATATACTTAATTTAAAAAATACCAGTGGTCATTGGTGATGGTTCAATTTGCTCCTGGTTGGCAAATTAGTGGTTTAATCTGCAGTTACCAAAATTGAAATATTGTTTTGCGTAAATATACCTAATACTTAATCATATTATTAACAGTAACACTGAAGTAGTATCTACAAAATCCAAAACGTTGAACATTACAATCGATACGCGTTATATATATATATATATATATATATATATATATATATATATATATATATATATATATATATATATATATATATATATATATATATATATATATATATATATATATATATATATATATATATATATATATATATTGCATAATTTCACCCTTAGTTCCATTGAGTCTTCCAAATTAGTCGCAGAGGAATACAGTGGCGTCTGAAATTTTTTTCGTCGCTGGATATTACGTGCTATAAAACGAAAACCGGAAATAGAAAAAAGTTCATATTTTGAGGAAAACAACACCATATCACCCTTAGTTCAATAGTACAATCGAGATTTGTCGCATAGGAATACAGTTGCGTCCGAAATTATTCAATCCCTAGATATTACATGTGATAAAGCAAAAACCGAACATAGAAAAAAGTTCATATTTCAAGAAAAATACCGTTATGATATCTTTAGCTCAATAGCATATTCCAAATTTGTCGCAGACGAATAGTGTGGCCCCAGAATTATTTTTGTCGCTTCATATTACGTAAATAAATAACGAAAAACCGGAATTAGAAAAGTCGCATACGATTAATTAGTTGGTACTTTTCCGTTTTCTATTTATTAATAAATAGTGTGAAGTTAGCGACGATTTGCTCAGCGACGAATTTTAAAATGTGCTCATCTTGGAAGTGGATACAGGATTTATATGGTTAATGTCAATTTAGAGTTGCTGTCGATTCTTATTTCAGAAAACCATCCAGTGGCGTTACTATTACATATAATTATAATGATAACTACATATAATTATAACTACTTACCATATAAAAATTCATGCAAATATGAGCTCCATACATAGCGATTCACGCGTCGATGTAGTGTTCAGCGCTTTTATTGAAACTACTTATTTCACTGCGTAGCAAACACTAGTGCTACGTCAAATGATCATACGCAAACCATACTGCTTTCTTCACAAGCCATCGAATGGTCATTCTTACATTTCATATCTGCACACGTGCTGAGATGAACCTATCACAGGTCACGACAATCATGTGACTTCTAACATGTCAATCATTTTACTGCATTATGTTAAATTTTATGTGACATCATAAAATTTAAAGAAAACATATCCTGAAGATCTTTGTTTTTGTTTATAGACAAGTACAAGTCCGAGAACTACCACGCCAGGCAATTGTAGGCAGTTTTTGGACAATCGCCTTCAAGTTCGGTGGGAACTCAATGATGATCAACTGGACATACAACTATCTGCTAAAATCAGAGAAGATCAATACATGGCATTTGGTATATCAGGAGCTCCAAATCGACCACAAATGGTAAGAAGATTTATTGCATGGTTTACCAGATTTTGTCTTTGGTGCTTTGGTGGTTTATTCGCTTTGCTTCAATTTAAGAGACTCCATTCTTTAAGGCAGATCTGTTCAATTTTTCTTTAATAAAACCTAACGAGATTCTTTCCTCATCATCTACTCTTAAAATAATTTTGTTATCTTTCAGGTGGGTGGTGATGCGATAATTGCGTTCTACGACACCTCAACAGAGACCTTCCAAGCTGTGGATTATTACTTGTCGAACACCGCCCAGTGCGATGGCAAAACTGGCGTCTGTCCCGACGAAAGGATAGGCGGACGAAACGACGTAACTCTGATTTCAGGGGAGCGTAGAAACGGCATAACGAGCGTTAAATTCAGCAGGCCTCTTAAGACCAATGAGGCCATTAATGACCAGCAAATACCAGATCGGGGAGAGGTCAGTGTGATTGCAGCTCTTGGGCCCCTGAACTCAAGGAAGGAGGCGGACGCGCATTCTATTACGGATAACACTTGTGAAGATTTGAGGATAGATTTTAGAAGGATTGACGACAATGATTGTCCGGTTAGTTTGGAAGATGTAGTGGATGAAGATGCAGCTAAGACATGGCCCCATTCGAGAATTATAGGTAAGTGGGGAGGCTTGGGATGAATCTACCGATGATTCTCTGATTTGTGTTTGCATATTTTTTATCCGGATGGATATCTGGGTATATTTTTGTCATGACATGACTGACATACAAAGAAAAACACTCAAAGGTTTGTTTAACAAACAAACTGCTCAAAATATGATTGAATTGAAAATACGATTATTAATTGTATTTTCTCAGCTCATAGCCTGAAGATGTCTGTATCCTAAATAGCAGAAACCGGTAGCTATTGAAATAAATTAGATATTGCGAGTAAAAGGATTTTCTTTTCCCATCTACAATTTAAAAAATATATGTATAAATTTATATGTATTATATATTATATATATATATATATATATATATATATATATATATATATATATATATATATATATATATATATATATATATATACAGACAGAGCTCGCACACAGGTAGACACAGGGACAGAGCTCGCACACAAGTAGAAGTTTGCCGTTTATTTAACAACAAATATCCAAACAGAGAACCAATTACACAGTCCACCGTTAGCAAAATAGAACAAAAGTTTTTAGAAGTGGGTCATACGAGAGATCGCCCTAGAACGGGTCGTCCACCAGTGCAACAAGATGTTAAATTGAATGTTCTACTAGAGCTTCAAGAAAATCCCCATTTACCCACCCGCCAAGTGGCGGCAAACAACGGAATAGTTCAAAGCTCCGTCTTGAAATATTTGAAATTGAACAAATGGCATCCGTATAAAGTGGTTTTGGTCCAAGAGTTAAACGAAGATGATCCTGACCGTAGGTTACAGTTTTGCCAAACCATGTTGCAACGCCTGATTGATGACGACGGATTTTTACGCAATATTGTTTTTTCTGATGAGGCTACCTTTTATCTCGACGGCACAGTTAACCGGCAAAACTGTAGATATTGGTCTCCTGAAAATCCACACTGGAAAATGGAAGCTCGTAGTCAGTTTCCACAAAAAGTTAACGTTTGGGCTGGTATTGTAGGTAATCGTATTTTGGGCCCATTTTTCTTTGAAGGCGTATTAACAGGTGAAATATATTTAGAATTTTTAAGAGACGACTTAGTCCCTGCACTTGCGGTACTTTACCCAAATGACGTAGATCCAGATCTGCCCCATCACACGATATGGTACCAACAAGACGGTGCACCACCCCATTTTGCAGTGATCGTTCGCGATTATTTAAACCATGTATTTCCTAACCATTGGATTGGTCGCAGGGGAACTATCGAATGGCCCCCTAGATCTCCAGATCTCACTCCCCTAGACTACTTTTTATGGGGCTATTTAAAGAGCAAAGTCTATTTCAATAGACCAAATACCATCGAAGAATTAAAGGACAGAATTCGCAATGAAATTCGAACCATTCAACCCGATACTATTGGTAAGGTTCTGCAGGAGTTTCAGTGGCGGATGGGATATTGCCAGGAAGTGAATGGAGGTCACTTTGAAAATTTACTCTGATTTTATTTTTTACTTTAATTATTTATCATTTATTTGTTAAAATATTTTTTTATTTGTTTAAATTGTTGTTAAAAAATTAAACAGATTACTCCCAAATCTTTCAAAATGTTCGATAAGCTACCAAAATAAATAATATTACTCCTTAATCTTTTAAAATGTAATAAGCTATAAGCTATTAGAATCAATAAGCTATTAAAAATCTTGACCCGCCCGATAGCTTATGCATGGTGCCATGGTACATTTTATAAACTTTGCAACCGAATATCTCGAAAACTTTAATGTTAAAGGTACTATGTTTTTGACATATTCGCACTCAGAAAAATGTGCTCTATCGAAATCCGTGAAAAAAAATATGGGTTGTCATTTAAAAAAATTGTCGATGACGTCATAGCTCAAAAACGAACAAAACAAACAAAAAATCGATGGCTGAAAAAAGTGACATTTTATAAAATAAGGTTGACGTGTCCGAGAATTGCCTGTGAAAATCCTTCAATAACGATTAATTGAATTTATTCCAAACTTTACGAGCTCACATATATATATGCTATACTATATCACATGCTATACTATATCACATATATATATGCTAACTATATGAGCTCATATATATATATATATATATATATATATATATATATATATATATATATATATATATATATATATATATATATATATATATATATATATATATATATATATATATATATATATATACATATATATATATATATATATATATATATTTATATATATATATATATATATATATATATATATATATATATATATATATATATATATATATATATATATATATATATATATATATATATATATATATATATATGAATATTTCAGTGAAATTTAGTGAGAAGTAACAACTTATAAAAATGCTTATTTTCCGATGTAAACTTTATTTGATTTTTTTTTACAGTGGCTTGCGTACGGGCATTGTCATAGAATTTTTTTAGGGAAAAAATGGAACGCAATAGCACGGTTTCTTGGTTTCCTTCAACTTAAAAATATTATTTTCTCCGATGCATAGTTTCTGAGAAAAAAAATAGAAACCTTTTTTATGTCCGGTAAAATGTAAAAATTCAGGTTTTTTTATTATTATTATACATTAAATGAAGACAACATGTTTTATTCAAATAATTCACAATAATCATTCGTAACCAGATTTTGCCATTGGGCCCCTTGTGCTTCCTCCGTGAGTGAAATGTCTCCCTAGGCCATCGATGAGCCTAATATTGTACAAAAGATGATGATCTTGCCCAGGGGCATTTCCCTCAAATTGGCCATAGAAGGCCAACGTTCCCCCAATATGGATTCTCTGGTCGATGACACGGCGGGACATCACAAAGTACATGCTCGATCATTTCATCTTCTTGTTCAAATCCTCTGCAGGTGGGTGTGTCACTTTGTCTCATGTTATAGAGGTGTTTCCTTACCCGGCAGTGTCCGGTTAGGATTCCTGTAACAAATCGCAGTTTACCCCTGGACATTGCCAGATAGTTCCTCGCCGTCTCTTCGCTGGGATATCTCAAGAGATTTCTGGCCAGCTGACAGCTACTTGTTTCATCCCATGACGTCTTAAATTTCTTGTGGGTGTTTTCCTTTATTAATTGGAGTTTCGCTGCAACTGGTAGTGTACTTGAAGGACCAGGCCCAAGGATACTCAGGCTGGCTGCCTTCTTGGCCAGTTAGTTTGTCAGCTTCTATATTGCCATTGCATTGTGAGTGTCCTTTGACCCAGCACAGGCAGATGTTATTCATCTGACATGCTCTCACAAGTGCTTGGTGACATTCCCATGTTGACCCTTTAGTTATTTTATAATTTTTCAGGGCCAGTAGTGATTGTCTACTATCTGTGCAGATTCTTATTGTCATTCCCGTTATTTCTCTGCGAGCAATCTCTTGTGCGGCTATGGTTATACCAGCGAGTTCTGTTTGTACTACACTGGCATTTTTATCCATAGTCCAGATTCAGATATCAAGCAAGCGCATTTCAATCTGTTGTTCGTCGTTGCAGAAAATTTATAGACATTTGAGACTATCAATTCGAACAATTATTTGAATAAACCTGAATTTTTACATTGTATCGGCATCGAAACGTCGTTTTTAGTTTTCTTCAAAATACGACGCATCGGAGAGAATTAACGTAAAGGACCTTTTTCGTTTTAACTTGAACAGGGCACTCGAAAATATATTTTAATTTGAAAACTTTTCTTCCTCAAAAAAGTCAATGGCAATGCTCGTACGCACGCCACTGTAAAAAAATTAAAATAACGTTAACATCGGAAAATAAGCATCTTTATAAATTATTACTTCGCATTAAATTTCATTGCAATATTCTAAGTCGCTTTGAAAATATTAATTGATTAATATTCTAAGTCGCTTTGAAAATATTAATTGATTACCATTTTTTCGGTAAAACTTCAACACCCTGTATCTCGAAAACGAAGCTTTAAATCATACAAGTTGATATAAACTATTCATATTATTTTTGCGGGTTCTATCAACTAGTAAATTTTTCTGATTAAAACCTGAAACACCCTGTATTATGTAGTCTACAATTCGTACAGACGGGTGTACCACAAGGCTCTGTGCTGGGACCGTTATTTTTAGATATTTCCATTAATGATATTATAGTTGATCTTGATGTTAATTGCCTATTAACTATTTTAACTATCATATAAACACAATTACCAGCGAAAGCTTTAGAACACCCGGATTAATAATAAGGTGTTCTCATGATTTTAACAATATTCACACTCTGAAACTGTGATACCAATCTTTTGTTTGATCCAAATTAGAATATGCTTCAGTTATTGGGTCTCCTCCTTATAAACTTAGAGATAATTCAGACACGTTTTTAAAGACATTGTGTTGCGTATAAGGTAGATGGTGTCTATCTTACTATTACCTTTCCTCAAGCTGCACTTTTAAACAGGTATTAGCTGTCGAATCTTGAGTCTCGAGGAATTATACCACAGCAAATGGTTTTTTTCGTTGTACTAAATAATATAAAAGACTGTTGCGCTATTTTAAGTTTAATGAATTTTCGCACGCCGAGTTCTAGAGAAAACAGATTATTTTATTTACCCCTTTCTAGAACTAATATTTAAAACTCCTTCCCCCCTATATAAGATTGGTGAAAATTATAACAATTTTCAAAATCAATTTGCTATATTCCACTGCAATGTAGCTGCGATACAAAATTTAACTCGCTTTGTGTTATGGTTACATTACTATATTTTCATTGTTAAAACATAGCTATCATATTGATATACATATCTGTATATTATGTACCTACTTATATCTCCTACCCAGTAATTGAAATTTCTGTTGGGTAGTGTTGCTTAATAAATAAACTGAGAAATAAAAACTGACCAATTGTAAACGAGTGACTTACCTTGACATTTTTCAATCAAGACTATTTATAATGGTACTTTTTAATTTACATAGGTGAAACTGTCTTCACTGCAAGCATAGGTCCAGCGTCAGATACAAGAGGCTATTATACTCCTATACCAGGTCAAACCGGTATGGCATGGTATCTGAATATGGAACTCATGCCAGAACTCACCTTAGAGAGGGGACAGACTTACACGTTTATAATACAAGGAGGTGCTGACGGCACAGAACCTACCAGGTATGGTGGACGCAACTCCAAAAAAGCGTTAAGGTTTTTCTAGCATAATCTAGACTCTCTAGATTCTAGAGCAGCGATTCCCAAAGTGTGTTCCGCGGAAAAAATAATAATTCAAACAATGAAACAATTTCATTCGACTCATTAGTTTGGTAGGCATAATTTGAATAAATGGCTTTTATCTCTCCTTTCTTTGATATCATTTAACAGCGAAAAATATTTTGCTAGTACTGCACCTACTGTCATTCCACGAACCACGGACCGAACTAATACTTCAATTTTTTATAAAATAAGGATGAAATTCCTTCTCGCGGACGTCAGTTTTCGATAATATTGCAAATGCAACTAAAAAATTTCAAATTCATTTAAAGCCGTTTGAAATTTTCAATGATTATGCTTCACCTACTGTCAATGTCAGGATGCGCCACCGGCTAGTGTTCCGCCAAGTATAGTGACTCGTAAAAGTGTTCTTCAGAGAAAAGCCGTACTAACGCAAAAACTCAATCCATAAAATAAATTGAATCCTAATTAATTTCTCGGTTCATGTGTTGCAAAATGCTGCATTACTCTGTGTTATAGTAATTTATAGTTTACAGTGGGAAAATATTCCTTTAATAACGCTAGAAAAAATGCAGGTACCATCCATTCTACATTACCGACTCTGAAGAGGGGGGCTTTGGACAGAAGACAGCAGAAGAGCAGAGGACACAAAAGGTGTTTGCTGGGGTGGCCTACGACGACGAAGGGTACCCATACCCAACACATACAGGCAGATATTGCGAATGGACCCACGAGCGCATCGAAATGGTGACGCTACGGCTGCCGATAAAATGCGATCAAGGGGAGCCAGGAATTCTCAATTGGACTGTTCCCATGGATGCGCCAGATCTGCTGTATTATCAGGTAATATTGATTGATTTATTATATCAGAATGTTCGCCGGATTATCCATGGTTTCTTTTTTAAAAATGAGATTCCGACACTGAAGTTAATTTCACTTGCTATTTCTGACGATCAATCTTTACCCAAGATATCTCGGAAAGTTCTTTTGAGAACTATGCATGAGATGAATTTTCGTCATATAATACGAAATCGGAAAAGTCTTCTTATTGAGAAAAACGAAATTGTTTTACGGCGAAGAAAATATTTGGTATATACTTGATAAAGAAAACGTATAGAGTATACATATCACACATTTTTAGGATCATCTACTACAGTACTTTTTTTATTCTGCCCCCTCTAAAATGATACGGCTATGGAATTTCGTTCTCTTCGCCCCTCATCTCCCTGAGCCGTCCATATGCTGGTGATGAATCACTCCACACTATTTCGGATCCAGGGTTATATACATAGTCAAAACTTATAATCACAAAACGAAATAAACTCAAAATTGTTAATTTAGGTTATCACTGTTCATTAATATATCAAGAAATGTTATTCAGTTTATGGACCTCGGGTAAGGATAACCATTGATCTATCCGAAATAAGACTAGAGCCCCATTCCCAAAATATGCCTCTGAAACCATGATTACAAAGTTTACTAATAATAAAGTCAAGACAATCGAATGATAATCCTGCCACGTGAAAGCCATGATCCAAATACTTATAAAGTGCAAAACAAGTTCTATTGGATTAACTGGCAGTGATACGATGAAAGCTGCTGTAGTTCATGTCCTCTATTTTATTAGCGCTGGCTAGTCGGAGCAAATTGGTTCTAAATGCGTTGTCATTTAAATCTATGTTTTTGTCCCTTTTTTTTCGTCCACGATCGGGTTGATTGTTTTTCTATAAACCGATGTGGGATTTTGTAACACCGGCCAAAGTCTGTGTCAGTCACTTTTCAACATTTACAGAGTTTATGTTTTCATGATAATATACTGACTTATTCTTGATGGAGAAAACTAAACTAGCGTCTACGGCAAATCCGGGACTAAGATACCACGAAACTTATGCTTATGAGTACGAATACCTTTTTACGAAGGCAAAATATTTTTATTTAGAATTTAGAGTTTTAAATTAGAATTCTGTATCAGAGTTCTAACTTTTATATCAGAATTTTGCCTTTTATCAGAATTCTGACTTTTATCTCAGGATTCAGACTTGTAAGTCAGAATTATTAGGCTATTGATTATGTCATATATAGAAAGGAACTACGACGTTCATGGGTTTTTATTGCAGGAATCTATCAATGAGTTATAAATGAAAAAAAACCGTGGAGTGCTATTTAAATTAGAGGGCGTAAATTGAAGATAGGGGTGAAAACCACCTCTTTTGGTTTTTTCAATATATTTCGTAAACAAAGCAAAATTTCGCTATATCTCTTATGAAACTTTTTGTAGAGAATCAAATTTTCCATCGGAATAGCATTTTCTGAATATTAAAAAATTTCGATTTTTTGTTTTTTTTTTATTTTTCGATTGTCGATTTCGATTCGATTTCGATCTTCTTTTTGGGCTTAGATAGTTATAGGCATTGCTTCAGATAAAAAGAAGTAGATTTAAATTTCCTTTAAAATGGTGGGTAAAACAATTTTTTTCAATGAAAATTGACCGAGATGTGGACATTTGAACTTGGCTTTTTTTTGCATTTCATTCCTCTTGTACGAATATTGTTTTCGTTCGTATTTTATTGAAAAAATTATTGTTTTACTCAATTAAAAAGGTTTTTTTACGTTTATTATTTAGTAATACATGACAATTACAACAAATGTTTGGTTTAATTATCAATATTCAAACGATACTTTAAAATGTTGATTGAAAAATTGAAGGAAGTGGAAGTGATGCAGTGTAAACAGATGATGACGCAGATTTTCTTGTCGAATGTGCAAAAGAGAAAGCATCAATGTTAAAAAATGCTGTTATTGTTGGACAAGATGTAGACCTTCGTATTATTTTATCTCTGTTGCAAAATGATAATGGATATTTTTGGAAACCACACATCGGAAAAACAGCGCCAAATTGTTTGATAGAAATAGTTTTGATTTTCCTCAGTTGCAGAAGTTTATAGGAGTTATTCACGCCTACAGTGGTTGTGATGCTACTTCAGCTGTCTTCAACATTGGCAAAAAAAATATAAATTTTATAACTAAAAACAGTGTACAACTTCAACCATACATGGAAATAGTCTTACGTGACAATGCAACTGAACAAGATATTACCTCTGCATCGGAATACATTGCAGCTTGTTTGTATGGGGAAAGACGAACATGCTTCTGAGCAATTGCCGATTTCTAAAGTTTTTTTGGCTGTCTAAAAATCCTATGACGCAAGTTTTCTATGACGCAATTCCTCCCCATGCAAAGAATGCATGGGGATTAATTGTGCCAATATACAAGAAGCTGATATTGCAGAAGACGACACTACTAAAGATATAGATGGTGATATCGATATGCTGTTTGACCATATTATTGTTGAAATGTAGTAGCACCTTGTTCCAAACATTAATTTATTGTAATTGTCATGTATTACTAAATAATAAACGTAATAAAACTTTTTTAATTGAGTAAAACAATATTTTTTTCAATAAAATGCGAACGAAAACAATATTCGTACAAGAGGGATGAAATGCAAAAAAAAGAAGCCAAGTTAAAATGGCCTTATCTCGGTCAATTTTCAATCAAAAAAACTGTTCCGCCCCCGTTTTAAAGGAAATTTAATCTACATTTTTTATATGAAGCAACGCCTATACCTATCGATGCCCAAAGAAAAAGACACAGGAAAAAAGCAAAAAAAATCAAAAATTCGAAATTTTCTCTTTTTTTCAAATTTGTTTCGACTGTTTCGGCATGAATTTTTTTTAATATTCAGAAAATACTGTCCCGATGGGAAATTTGGTTCTCTACAAAAAGTTTCGTAAGACCTAATATCGAGATTTTTGCTTTTCTTACGAGATATCTTGAAAAAACAAAAGGGTTGGTTTTTCACCCCTATCTTCAATTTCCACCCTCTAATTTAATAGCACTCCGCGTTTTTTTCCTCATTTATAAATTTATAACCAATTGATTGAATCCTGCAATAAAAAACCGTGAACGTCTTAGTTCCTTATTGCCCTGTTTTTTAAAACATAATCAATGGCCTATTCTAAGATGGAATTCTAACTTGTATGTCAGAATTTTATTCTTAAATAAAATAAGAAATTCTGATATGTCATAATTCTGAGATAAAAGTCATAACCCCATCGTACAAGTCCTAATAACTCTCACTTATAAGTCGGAATCCTCAGAAATATTTTTCATTATTGATATTTTTATATTCTTTATAAAAAAAAAATTATCGCTGTGGCCCTTCTACGCTGTGGCCCTACGTATTTTTATGGAAACACTTTTTTTACCTATATTTTTTCATATACACTTCTAAGTCACTATTTTAGTGACTTCAGTTTTCTCATTTAATCTTTAAAACTTTCTTTATTTTATTTTTAGTGCTACATTCACAACAACATGGGCTGGAAAATACATATAGTGGACCCTGGCTATATATCCGAGCGTAACAGCAATGGGCAGGTGAATGGAGCGAGAGCGAGGCATTTTTTCCTCGTATATTTAATAACGATAAGCTTATTGATGTCGTCAAGAAGTATACAGGTCAACCTTCATATTCTCTAACGTTATATATAGTAATTATTTCAAATTTAACGGGATTTTGACTGATATCAGATTTAACCTAACATTCTGCTCATATCATAAAAAATGTATTTACCGAAACCTGTATCATCTAACAATATATTTATATAGGCTGTATCTAATCAGTCATGTAAGGCATAATCGAACTCTATAAAGTTAGTTCAACATATCAATATCAGCAGTACGAAACAGATTGTTATGACAAACCATTACGTTGTAGCTTTATCAAATGTCAAACTCATTATTTAATTAGTTTCTACACTCGCAGAAATTGCCTTACTTATGACGATACAATTTGACATTTTTTTAAGGAACCCAGTACATTATACCGGGTAATTTTTTTAACCTGATACATCCAAATATCTCGAGAAGTAAGCACTTTGGGGAAAAATATCTTGGACCAAAATTAAATCACTCCGTGGGGGAAAGACTTTGGTACCAAAACCACACACGCACCCCCCACCCCCTGCGCAAGGGTGGGTGTGGCTCTGACTCTTTGAATTGGGGCCCCTATTTTTTTCGCGGATTCGGATTTCCCGACTAAAAATACAAAAGTTTTATCGCAAACATTATTTTTCAATATTAGTTTGAAAAAATTCATGAACCGTGAGAGACGGTTCATGAATTACCGTGAATGACGGTTCGGTAGGTGTCCCCATTTAAAATGTCAAAGTCACCCCCATCCCTGCGAAGGGGGGCAGGAAGTGGGGGGTGTGGTGGTGGTTCTTGTACTAAAGTATTTCCCCCAGGAAATGATTTAATTTTGATACGACATATTTTTCCCCGAAGTGCTTACTTCTCGAGATATTTGGATGTATCATGTTAAAAAAAATCACCCGGTATAGTTCTCATTTAGACTCTGGCCAGATACATTTTCTAACCCTGCATAGTTCGTGTAGATATTGAATTATGTATATTCAATGTTTTTTAAGATCTTTACTATTTAGTAGCAAAAAATGTGAAAGTAACTTTGTAGCATTTATACATATCAATTGTTTTCATGTAGATAGCTACAGAAGCTACATTACGAAAAATCATTTATTTTTGAAAATCTCGAAATGTTTACAAAAGAATTTAAAATTTTGGCAAAAGATCTAAAAAATCTGAGACAGTGAAGAGAAATATCGCTACATATGTTTGCAGGCACGCCACTGATGGAGCTATGAAATAACTTTTTTAACCAAAATATGTGATTTAATATCCTATTAGATATAAGTATCAAAATTGAAAATAATATCCAGTGTCGGCTTTTGACGGTATTGAGCCTACCCAATAATTTATAAATATCCAACTAGTTCTACTAAATATAGCAGGTGCACTGACCGGCAACACTGACATACAAAGTGTTACTCATAGGCGTAGGAATTTTTTTCTAGGGGATCGAAAGTAGAAGGTTTTTATATGCATATTTTAAACAGCACATCTGATATTGGATGCAAGTTTCCACACCACTACATGAAGTATTGCTTTCAGTTACGTTACTATTTCTTAGTGAGTGGTTCGCCAGTGGCCATGTTTCCCACACGAAACAAAAATAAATATGTACAAAATAGCTGAGTAGCCGTGAAAAATAAACTTGAAACCGAAAAATTAAATGAATATAATATAATGAATATACTGGGTTTCCCATAATAGACTACCCATTTTAATATTTGATTTAATTTATTTTAGGTTAACAAAACAAACTTTTTATTTTACTAAATTACAGCTAACTCTGGGATTTATGATATTTGGAACTTGTAAATATTTGGCTAATTTAATTCTAACTTTTAAAAATCACGTCTTCTAAATGATATTGGATAAAAAGTGGTTCCTTACACGGTGTAGCAAACCTTCGTCTATTCCTTCAACTTCTTCACGAATTTTGACGTTCAGTTCCTCGATTGTACCTGGACGACTCGCAAACACTTTGGCTTTTAAATATCCCCACAGGAAAAAATCGGGTGCCGTTAAGTCGGGGGACCTCGAAGGCCAAGGCAAATCTCCGAATCGAGAAATGAATCGGCCATTAAACATTTCTCGCAGGACCCTCATTGAGTTTCTGGCGGTATGAGCTGTTGCCCCATCTTGCTGGAATAGTAAGGCATTGTTTAGTAAT
>CAXKVY010002915.1:0-16599 GCA_964058915.1 Tetropium fuscum | reverse complement strand
CGGGTACATTATGTTCAGTAAGTTCTTTGTAACAGTTCGGACTTTGATATTTTTAACTGCTTCTAAGAAGACAAATTTTGTAAACCCATCCACCACCACAAGAATATATTGGTTTTTCTTGTTACTAGATACGAAAGGCCCCAAATGGTGTAGATGCAGTGTGCGAAATGGAACCTTTTCGATCGAATGAAGCATTCATTGCCTCTTTCCTGAAGGGTGTTTATAATATAAACAGTATAAACAAGCGTTAATATACTTGACTACAAACTTTCTCATCTCTGGAAACCAATAGCTATCTGCTCTTCGTTCCAAGGTTTTCTCTAGTCCCAAATGCCCAGCCTCATCATGACACAATCTGCAAATCTGCAATCTTGCACTTTTAAGGACTAACCAGGTTGTTCTTCCATTTTGTAGCTTTATATATACTTTTCCTTCTTTCAACAAATAATCCTTGACAATTTGCTTGTAATTTGGACTCTGCTCCTTCTTTTTCAGGATACCTTTTATTCTCGATATTCCTTCATCTTGTATTTGAGCTACTATAACCCAATCAGCTTATGTCAAGTTAATAACATTAATTTCTTTCGCTACATGGTTGTGACTCAATGCATCCACACGAGCCATTCTTTTCCCTGGTCGATATTCTATTTGAAAATCAAAATCTTGGACCTCCAACCACCATCGACCTATCCTAGGAATTAAATTCTTTTTTGTAAACGTTGTTCTTAGCATTACAATCTGTAACAATTTTGAACTACAATTTAGTCCTACCAGGTATACTCGGAAAAACCTCAATGACATTACCGCTGCCATCGTTTCTAATTCATATGAATGATAGGATTTCTGCTCATGCGTTGTCTGTTTAGTAAAACATCCTACCACTCTTTTATCCTCTCTAGACCATTGCAGTAGTACCCCAGCCACACCGCTGGCACTGGCGTCAGCATGGAGTTCAGTACGTAATTTTGGGTCAAATATGGCTAATATTGGTGTCGATAAGAGAGCCTTTTGACTTTATCTACAGCATTTTCTTGTTCGGTCAACCATTCCCACTGGATGTTCTTCCGAGTTAACTTAGTTAATGGTTCAACAATTTATAATTTGGAACAACTTTACGAAAATATCCAGATAGACCTAAGAACTGTCGTACTTGTTTAAGATCCTGAGGCTCCTGCATGCGTACGAGAGCATATATTTTCCTAGTACCCGATCGAAAGGCCTCTACTTATTTCTCTTCCAAGGTAGTCTATATTTGTTTTGAAAAATCGGCATTTGCCCAACTTCAAAGTTAAATGGTTCTTGCGAAATACTTTTAATACTTTTTCTAGTCTGCCAAGACCCTCTTCCACTGAAATGGAAGGAATTACGATATCATCAATATACGGATATGCGATTTTGTTTTGTAAATCGCCTAGGACATTATTTATCAACCGCTGAAAAACTGCTGGTGAATTCGCAAGTCCAAAAGGCATTCGCAAAAATTCGAAATGTCCTTCAGGAGTAATAAATTCTGTTTTATTAATGGAGTCTTCAGCCATAGGTATTTGATAGAATCCGGACGCCATATCTCATGTAATGAAATACTCATTGCTTTCTAAACGGTCAACTTGATCATCTATCAATGGCAATGGATACTTTTCTTTTATTAACTCTGCATGTAACCTTCTATAGTCAACCACCATATGATAATTACCCGTATTCCTTTTGACTAAGAGGACAGGGCTTGCATAAGGCGCAACGGATTCACGAATTATATTATTTTCTAATAAGTAACAATTTTTCGTAAAATATCTTTTTCTGAAATTGACATTCTGTGTGGATTGTAGACGACCGGTTCCTCGCGTTTTAATTTTAAAGGCATTTGGGTGGCATCCGTTTTATCAAGGTCTTGTAAAGAAAAAGACGCACAATCACGGCATTTGTTTATTAAATTTACTGTCTTTGATTTTTCAGAATCGCTAATTTGGTCACCAAATATTAACGTCTTTTCCTTTTCCGTTATCAAATAGTGTTTCTCTAAATAGTCTACTTCACGAATACCTAGGGGCTCTAGTGTACGCAGCCTAACCGTGATTTAAGTTTTCGACATCGGCACATGTTCTTGATCAATAAAATCTATTCCTACGATTAATTCATGGTTTAATAATTGTCATCATCTAGTATAAACACAGACACTGTTGCATTAATTTCCTCGATGGTTATGGTAATTGTAACACAATTTGTGGTTAATAAAGTTTTACCACTGGAAGACTTCAATATTTTTGGTTTACATTTAATGATATTATTTACTTTTAACCTCTCAGCAATAATCGATAATCTTAATAGTGAACAAGTACTGCCCGTATCTATTAAGTATTTTACGTTATGTCCGTTCTAACGTACCACTTTCGTAAACAAACTTTCACTCGAATACTGTCCATCGCAAATCGAGACCATTTTATTGTCCCTTGAACCCGAACCGCCTCCACATTGCTCGTGAGTGTGACCCAATTGTGTGTATTTTCGCTATACGACACTGATTTTGATTTTAAAAATGATTCCCGCCACAATTGTAACAACACACTTTGTTCTGTATTTGCTCTCGTTTATTGTTAAACAGGGAACGTGTATTAAAATGTTCCTTATTATCTATTAAGCTGATATTCCTTACCATTGTGTTATTGACCTTAATATTACTTATACTACTTAAATAACTTGCCAATTCACATAGGGAATGAGAATTTGCAGCTCTGGTTGCTAAGGGTCTTATCTGTAGTACCTTCTAACACACTGTCTAATAAAAACTTATCAGGAATTGGCAAGTGGTGTTTCTTGAGTTTTGCTACTTTTTCAAAGCAATAGTCACCCGAATTTTGTTTGGGGTGAGGTGCATAAACAGCGGTTCCCACTCTAATAATTTACCGAATTTTACCGTGGCAGGAAAATTGTTTTGCCACAGTTCTTTAACAGTGTGCCAATCGAAATTCGATATTTGAGTCGTGTTATACCATTTCCGCGCTTTCCCACGTAATCTACTGGTAGCTAACTTTAAAATAATTAAATTATCCCAATTGTGATAAGTGGCTACTTCATCTATTTTTTGAACCCACTCGGTATTGATAAAATTTTCCGTACTTGGTTCAAATAGTGGTATTACAGTTTCGTCTACTAAGGCACTGACAGAGGACATTTGCCTATTATGACTATCACTTAGTTGTTGGGTGAGTTTGCTTATCTTACGTTCCAGTTTCCTACGTTTTTTATGTTGCCGCTCATCATCTCACGACGACGAACTCGATGTTGATGATGGGCTCCTGGATCTAGCCCACTTTGAACGTGTTTTTCCCATCGTATCAACTGTAGTTTAACAATCTACTGATAGCACTAAACTTATCACTTAACGGGCACTTTTAACGTTTAAGGCACTTAACTTTTCACTTTACAGGGTAGAAATCAAACTGCAAGTTACGCTGTAATTATCCCACTTCTGGTATTTGTAAGGTTAGAATGATAATATGATGATATAAAGATACACATTGATGATCTATATATGTTTCTGGATGCTTAATACTGCTACACATTCTATAAGACTACCTCTACTCCCGTTACGTTCGTCCCTTCTAAACTACCTACAATCTCTGTACAGCATCTCAAGTAAAATATTTCAAGGGTCCATATGTCTATATCTAAATATTTATGTTAACACAATTATAGCATGACACTATAGCTTACGAGCTTCGTGCTACCATCGGCGTCGGTTTCTTACAATTATTTCTGGTGATATAATCATTATGAAACGATAGTCATATATGTCACAAGAACTCCCCCAACTAACCCGATAAATACAAAAAATCCCTATGAACGCAATTATTAGCTTAGGTGTAATTTGTTTAAAAACGATAAAATTACTACCGTTTTGTGGGTCAATTACGAAACTGTTATGCATAAGCAAAATATTCCATACTATCATAAAAACTATTAACACACTTACGTAATGCTGATTCAACAACGCCCACTATGTTATTTACCAGAAATATTACATACTCAATAAATCACAAATTTGTTTGGTGTGTAGGTACTTACCTGAATGGCAAGAGCGAGAAATTGGCTTGGGAAAGATCCTCCTCGCATACTGGACAAGTTTCGGGCAGCGAAAAACAGAACACTTTTGGGCCGCAATGCTGGAAGCAAATAATGCCGGGATCCATGCTTCTGTTACCTCTGAAACAAAAACAATACTAAAATTATCACCGGCTGTAGTACGGCGAGGCAAATTAGCGCTTTCAACAATACCTAACTACACTACGTATATTTTTGAAGTATCTGGGTTACAGGTTAAATTGAATCATTACGCATAAAACACTTCAATTGTCTTACATGCTTCTTAGGAAAAGGAAAGGATGTTATTGTTTTCCGATTCAGGCGGCACAGTTTGACTTCGGCAATGCATTGGCGTAACTGCCGGCCGTGACCGTTGGAGCGATTTGTATTAAAATGAAAATAGTTTAATTTTAGTACAAATACACTCCAACAAAATACTTATACTATATATTGTTATTATTATACATATACATATATAAAGATGTATATGTACTTGAGTACTTAACGAAAGTACAATACTTGCAAACTTTATGAAATTTATAAACATTTACATATTATTTTCCTATGTATGTAATAAAAAAATTGAACAATATTAAAAAGAAAAGTAACATCAAAAAGAAAAAAATCAAAGTGGTGTAAAGATGGAACAATAACAAAAGAAAATAAAATGCTTATCTATCAATAATGCATCAAAATATTATTTAGAAATTATGAATGAAACTTTTGCCTAGCATATTTTAATAGTTCCTTCAGTGTAAAGATGTTTAAACCACATTTTAAAATTTTGACTACAGATACAGCATAAAGGTGATTTTACCATCATATTAGTATTGGCACGTACCGTTGAGTGAGATATTATAAAGAGGCGCAACGCTTATGGCGAAATGCGCCGAAATGTTCTACACTAGGGATTTTTTGGATCCAAGATTTGTGAGTCGGTCGAAACTATTGTAACGACAGTTCAATTTGTCCGTTTTGTGACTAAATAGGCTCGACAGGTAGAAATGGCTGCTACTACCAAATATATCTCGGATCCAAAATTGTGCACGCATATTGCCATAAGCGTTGCGCTTCTTTATAATTTCTCACTCAACGCACGTACACAGTAAAATGTAGGATTTTGGCGAGAGTGCGTTCTTGGAATATGGAAGTTTATCTGTGAAAGTAATTGTAGGGCAGTGAATTTTATTATTTAGTAACTTGTGTAAAAAGTTTAGCATAGAACAAATTCTTCGAAACTCTAAACTATCAAAATTAAATGTACTTAACAAATAATAAAATTGTTGTCTAAACCTCTTTCGGGGTATATCCCTGTATTTCTAAAAGGCAAAAACTTAAAAACTTTCTTTGGACTTTGGACCAAGGTGTGTTCGTGAACAACATAATAAGGGTACCAGATTATAGATCCGTACTCGAGTTTTGATCTAACATAAAAGTAATATAATAATTTTAGGCATTCTGTATTCGTAAATTATTTGCAGTTTCTTATGATGAATCCTAACATTTGTATTGCTTCTCGAGATTTAATATTTATGTAATTTATAAAACTGAATTCAGAATCAAAGTATATACGTAAGTCTTTGGTTGTATTTAGTCGTTCTAAAGTTGTGCCATTGATTACGTAATTGTAATTAAAATAATTTTTCTTTTTCATATAGGTTTACTACTTTACACTTGCAAACATTAATGCCTATTTTATTGATGATACTTACACCAATTGCTGACTCTATTCAAATTGTTTTGAAGATATATGCAATTGTATTCATATGTTATGCTTTTATATATTTTTAGATCGTCTACAAATACCAGTCCTTTACATTGTAGTTCTATGCACAGATCATCAATAAATAATAAAAATAGCAGAGGCCCAAGATTTGAGCCTTGCGGTACTACAGAAGTAGCTAAATAATTTGGCAATTTGGGATCAAAATCTACCCAAAATCAATAGATGGCGTCTGACAAATTTGTAGGGTGTTTAATGGAAATATATAAGAATATATAACAAATATATTAATAAGACTATTTAGTCTAAAACTAGTACACAATTATAAACAATAGTATTTATGATGTTATTACATAGTTTTTCTTGCGATAATAAACGAATATTTCACAAAATATTGAAAAATCCACTTTTCCATTGTTGCCAACATTGGATTCTTACAAGTCTACCTTTTGCTATGGACGCTGGCTCGCGTCGTATCGAAAAGACAGTCACGACATACAGGAAACAAGAAAGTGTTTGCCAACATTAGGTATGTCAAAAAGAATATTATGAAGAATTATGGAGACACCTAGTTGCCGTGCAACATGTAAAAAATAAATAAAAAATAAAAAAGAAAAGCAGGGACTAGTGAGTTGTCAAAACTGTACAGATAAAGTATAAATCAAAGAGAAGAAAAACCCGAAACTAAATGGTAGTGAAAGAAGACAAGAAGGATTTTGCAGCAAATAGTATTTTCAAGACCACTGGACACTGAAGTTCGGAAAGCAATAAAAATATTAGGACCTTGACACTGATTCTTCTCTTCTCCTTCTTCTAGATTTCTTCATCAACTTCATGTATATTACATACCAATATGGTTGATCAAATATTGTTACGGTCAAATATCTATACCCGTATATTCAAAAAATTAAATTCAATTGAGCAGTTTCGAAAACAGAAAAAGAAAACTGTTTGGAAACAGACAACAGAAAATGAAAACAAACGGGATGATATTAACATCGTGGGTAATGAGTCGGATAATTCTCTTTCGATGTAGCTGTTTCTTGTGCAGTCAGCTCATGCTGATGTCATGTTTTATTAAATCATAATAATGATATTATAAAGGCAAAAAGTTGTTAAAAAACACGTACCGAACATTTTCTTATGAAATTTAATTTGGAGTAGCAGCAGCATGTATGCTAGACACGAGGCTACACCCTTCCTATATAATAAAATAATAAAATCTATATGATAGTAGTTACGTTATAAAATTAATTTGTATCAATTAATTAAAATCTTAAAACTAAGAGTTTTTAAAACAAAAATCGCTTGATTAATATCATAATTAATATCATTAATAGTAACATTGGAGAGTTTAACATAACCGAGAAGTTTTCATATTCCACTTCCATAATATCCAGTATTCCATAGTATCCAGAGATCTTTTTGGGCAAAACCCATTTAAAAAAAACCCAGATACGCTTGTAAGTATTTAGTAGAAGATTTAGTAGAAATTAAAATCTCATAATATATTTAAAAAAATTAATACAAATTTTCATTTATTAAAAAATATATATTCTCCAAAATAAACGAAAATTAATAACTTCCATAAAATTAAAAAATAACTAAACCAAAACTTAAAGCGTAAAATTCTTGAATTAAGTAGGTAGGTATTTCTATTACCAATCATTAATATCTGTTCTAAGGCATCTATAAACCTTAACAAACTGCAGCACCTTATCAAAATCTAAACGATTTCGTAATTTACCCCAAGTGGTTCAATAACAGGAAAATAATCTCTCAGTGGTTGCCGAATTAGGACAACATTGCACGTTTCATTTTAAGATTTTTAAATTTTCCACCATTTAAGAGCAGAAAATTTTTCACTTACAATATAGGGGTAAAAGTGATTGCGGAAAATAATCCAAATAACTGCCCTATTTTCTTGACATTCAGAATGTGGTTTATCTAAATATTTTGGATTCATTAAATAAGCTAGAAAATGGATGGGTGATAAACACTAAACTCAGTCAATAGAATCATCACAACCAAATCATAACAAAAAAAATTTAATTATTTAATATGTATGTACCAACAAAGACATTTTTGAAATAAAACCTAAAAAAACAGGAACACCTCTATTAAAATGCACTTGGGATTTTTTTTATCCCGTGGTTTTTCCAACCCTGGTAAACCCTCATAAAAGTTGAGGAGGTTCCCATAGCCTCTTAATATATCAATTTATTACACAGAAGCAAACCCAAAAATATTTAGAAAGATATAATACAATTGTATCAATCAATGATAGTAATTATCAATCTCTACCAAGCAGAATCGCGCTTCATAATTAATTTCTTGATAGTTTAAACGATTATAATATTATATATCAGAAAAATATTACAGTATTACCCGGCCAATTGTGATCACGTGTGTACAATAATGCATAGCAGAATTAATAAAAGAGAGTATCATAAAAGACAATTCCACGACATACTTTTACCAGTCCACTGTACCCATAAAATAATCAGCAATAAGTAGCTAATAATATAAGTATTTAGTTCACCAGGTGAATGAAAAACAATAAAATAAAACACTAACCAAAGCGCATTGTTAAACTACCTACTTCTAATCACCTATCGCGACTACATCACCGTCTGCTTTAAAAATACCTAAAACGGTTACGTATTCTAGACATACCTGTGTCGTTTTGGTATTTCTCTCAAAGTGGTCACAATTTAACTGAACTGGAGTAGTTATTCTATTCATAATAAGTAACGTTAAAAACGGATGAATTTTAGATGCCTTGCTATTAGTCTCGTGATGAATGAGGTATGACTGTAATATAAACAGTTGTTTGCATTGTTTGTGTACCTGACAACGCGTTGAGGCGAACTGAGCATTGAATGTGGAATGGAAGTAATGAAGAATCGACACGGGCTGTTCGAGTAGTTACCACCGTAGTTTGCGGTCAAGTAACTTTTGTACCAGTTTCGTTGGCTCAGTGTGTTGTTTATACGTTACCATGGTTACCATATGACGAAGACGCTTCCTGCTTTAAATTTTGGGCCAGAAAAAATCTATCGGGGTTAGTGGTGGTGTCACCGGAGGATAATCCTTAAATAATGTAAGTATGAGCTTTCGTAGGTGATAATTTGGCTGCTTACAATATTTAGTTGTGGTGTAGATTTATTGTAGTATTTTTACAGTTGCAGAAGGGGAGAATTTAATCAATATATAGAGATGATTGTGATACTGCACGTGCTTGTTGTAGCTAAGAGCCAAACTAATTGGGAATCAATTAGGTTTTACTTATTAAAATCGTTAGTAATAAACTCAGGATATTTTGATATATCTTCATGAAAAACTTAATTATTTTGCTACATGGAACTCATATTTCGGCTCATGTGTTTACATATATTTTTGGATCCACTTGTTTTTTTTATCGGTGTTCCGTTTGACCCCGTTTTGGGGTCAGTCGTGGCAGCCTGATTTCTGGAAACTTTTAAGACCTTCAAAGGGAACAACAAAACTTAATCAGATAACCTTACAAAATATTTACCATATTTACAAAAAAAATGGTT
This sequence comes from Tetropium fuscum, assembly GCA_964058915.1. Classification (NCBI taxonomy): domain Eukaryota; kingdom Metazoa; phylum Arthropoda; class Insecta; order Coleoptera; family Cerambycidae; genus Tetropium; species Tetropium fuscum. The sequence goes on along the minus strand of CAXKVY010002915.1, from coordinate 7,236 downwards.
GCCAATTGAAGTAAAAATACTTACGCCATATAAAATATGGTATTTAATAGAAATTAAATGGATAATGGACATCAACAATATATTCTCTAAGATTATATCACCTACCCATATCAGAGTATTTACAAGAGAATACAAAACTAACATTTATGAAACTCTCGATAGACAACTTAGAACTTAGACTATTGACTTATTGGCGATAGACAACATAAACTATGTAATTTAATAAGGAACTAATTCATTTAAGGTATTTTATTGTTTCACGTGTTCAATTGTGCCTTTAAAATGATAAATCCACAAAGGGCTATTAAATTTTGAGAAATTCTTTGAGAACGAAGTAAATTTGTTTGCTTTTACGTCTTTTAACTGTAACTCAAAAACAATTTTGTTGACATTTTTTTTATTATATACACATAGGTAATACGATTTTTTGAAAAGATTCAAATTTCCTATCGAAATGGCAAATAATAAATAAAAAAAAATTAAAAACAACAATATTTTTTTTGTTTTTTTTTACATTTTTGTGTATAACTTCTTTCTGAGTGGTTTTATGTATAGGCAGGCATTGGCTCACAAAAAAGAAGGTTGACGTAATTTCCGTTAAAATGATGACCGACAAAAGTATGACCAGTTATGACAATGATTATGATAAAGGTGTTTATCTCACATATTAAATCTTACATCTAAAATTACATATTAAAATTCCATGTTATCTTACGTATAAAAAAAAATTATTGTACTAATAATTTATAGATGTTTTAAAGATTCTTTCTTTGAAAATTACATCCATTAGGTGCTTGTTTATTATTTGTTCGTATATGTATTAGTTTTTAATTAGCATTACGTAATTAATAAGTTTCTAAAGTAAAAGTATTTGTTCAACGTTTTGATATTTAGATGATCTTTAATATGAAAGATGATGATACAAAACTATAATGATAATAATAATAATAAATAATAATAAAAATGCATCCAGTGGATGCGATACCACAGCTTTTTTAAATATTGGCAAAAAAATCATAAAATTTATCAATAAAAATATTTTCTTTGGAAAAATATTTTAAAGTATTTTTAAATAACAGTGCATGTCCTGAATATATCAGCTACCCATCAAAACAAAATAATTTCTCTGTATTCCTCTGAATTAAATACCATTACGTTTCTCTAAACAAATAATAATAGATATGTAATTTTCATATATAATATAACAAGTGCTCTGGGTTTTGCCGACCATATTTGTCATTCTGAGAGCACGAGTTGTAATCGGAGGACCATTCAATAAAACAATAATGTTCATTCTGAAAGAAAATCAAACAGTATATAATTAAATGCAAGTGTGCTGATAATTTATTGACGTTTATCTGACATAATTTAATTTCTTGTAGTGCGCTTCTTGTAATTTCGAAAATTAACCGGTGTAGTAACAACGATTTAAGTACCTATTGAAATAATCTGTTGCCTCTCATTTGACGTAAATATTGTCATATAATAATCCCACAAGTGCTCTGGGTTTTGCCGATGATATTTGTCATTCTGAATACGAGTAATGAATGAATGACAAATATTGAAGCAAAACTGAGAGCATGAGTTGTATTCGGAGGACAATTCAATGAAAGAAGAATGTTAATTTTTAAAGAAAATCAAATAGTATAAAATTAAATGCCAAGTGTGCTGGTAATTTATTTGACGTTTTTCTGACAATTTAATTTCTTGTAGCGAGCTTCGTGTAATTTTAAAAATGATCCGGTTTGGTAACAACGATATAAGTACCTACAATTCGCGAAGAAGTAGCAAATTCAACTTCAAGTAATACAAAAAGATGCCATAAGTCAAATTGGGACCAGTTTCATTGTTCTTGTTGAAACAAAATTCATAGTTTCTTTGAAGTTTATCTGACATGCTTCTCATTTGACGGACATATTGTCAGTATAATATGCTATTGCATAGGCTGAATTACATTGGTGAAAAACGATTTGTTGGATTGTCAGTGTAATAATATGCTATTTCATAAGCAGAATTATATTGGTGAAAAACGTGTTGAATTGTGTAGAAAATACTTAAAACTTTTTTATAAAATTTATTTTATTAATAAAATTTTTGAAACAACTAAAAATTAGTACCTATATTAAAACATTAAAGGTTTTTTAAAATAATATGTAAGATCATATGATTATAACAATTTTGTGGGCCAAAAAAAGTGGACATATTTGCTACGTTCTCAAAAGTCTAATCCTAAATTTAATAACACTCGGTGTATTTATCATTTTTAAGGTACAATTGAACTCACGAAACAATAAAATAAACGAATTAGTGCCTTTTACCCCTGTTTCTTTCGACATATAGTCAATAGACTAGCTGGGTAACGGAAGCAAATCTGTTACGAACCAACATAAATAAGCACATTCTGATATTTTTAACAAAAACCATCAAGGGGTAGAAACAATTGTTTTCACAAAAATGTTAGGAATCATCCTTTACTTTGTTCCATGTCATTTTTGTGACAGTATTTAACAAAAAATCCTGATAACTGATATTTAACATAAAAAAACTATCTAGTATATCTAATAGATTTCCATATTCTTCTATTGTCCAACAATCTATAGTTTCAAAAGTACCCCCGCTTTAAGTTCAAATTCAGAAGGATCCGTAACACCAGCAAGAAGAAAACAAATTTGTTATAGAAACAAGTGGTAGAAAACAACTGTTTTCCTAAAAATATAATAGGCAACGAACCGTGCAGGGTTTTGAAGTATAACACATAAATGAAAACGCATATAAATTAAACAGCCAGTTGTTGTTTATAACAAAATGGCGATCGAAAAACAGTAAAAAAATGCAAAAAAATCGCATTTTGTGTTTACAACAATAACTACAAGTAGAATCGTTTCAACATAAGTTGCAGAGAATTGAAAATCTACAAATTGGGGTCCACCGGAACTCTAGCTGCCTTTTCAGCCGAGAAAAACATGAAAAACCGCGAAAAAAAGGCGTTTTTTTTGAAAATTCGTTACTTTTACAATGTTTAAGCTTCGCCGTCCGCATTACGCGTAAGAGTAACTTTGAACATGTTAATTGTTTGAGCAAAAACCTGGAGCTGTCGGACGGATAGTTGATGGTCTAATCGTAATTTTTACAAAGGTTTTGGAAACTTCAGAACATTATCTAAAATTTATACGTTAAAATGATTTAAAACGCATCCAACCATTTTTGAATATCTGTTTAGTTACAATAAATAAAACGCACACGATATGTTGAAAAATAAACATTTTTTAAACATAAAATACATAATATATGAAAGTATTTATTTGTGTCATTGTTTAATTAGGTACTCTTATTTATATGGGTATTCTTCCACTACCGAAAAATACAAAAATTATTAAATTAACCAACCAACAAAAAGCCGATTTCTTTTGTATTTTTTTACTGATTCTCGGACGCCATTTTATTATAAACAACAATTGGCTGTTTAACTTACGTTTAACATACGTTTTCATCTATGTATTATACGTTAAAACAACCTGTACAGTTTGTTACCCATAATTTTTTAATGCCCTAAAAAAGCTCTATAGTATAATTTAATTATGTCAGTAATTAACTTCGAGGTGAAAAATTATAGGTACCTATATTTTATTCTTCACAATACCCCACTAGAGCGGAAATTGGTCAATTCCCGCACTCAATGTGCGTGCGCATGGTAAATTCCTGATCGGTTGTAGGAAAAAGATTGATACATGGTCAGGAAATACCTACTTATTTCTACGATTCATTCGTATGGATATTGTCTTTTGACAAAACATATTTTCTTAGATCGTTCCATTATGCTGTCGCCTATTGTTTCTGAAGATATTACCATTGAGTGAAAGAACATTGAAGATACGAGACCATACGAGGACTATAAGATATAATTTACCTATTTATTCAAATTGACAAGTACTAATAATTGACGTTGAATAACTGATAAAAGAAAATTATTACCCATTCATTTAATGTAATTACTTCTATTTCGTATATTTTATTTATTACTGCTACTAAAGGACATATATATTATCTACAATTAATATTGTGACATGGATTGACTAAACTGACATGATTCTTGAAATTTTAATAGTAATTTATGCTTTTAACCTTATTCTGTCCAGTTACTCCAGTCCATATATGTATAACATGCAATTACATATGAAACGAAATGCAATATTAAAGAAATTAATTTAATTTTCATAAATAACGTATGAATATCTTATTTTAATAGGTAATCTAGACGCCAAACAACTTTCATATTTTTAAATATGGGATTAAATAATATAATTAAGTATTATTGAAAAAATAAATTGTTCGTTATTTTAATTCAAATTTCTCATCACATGGCAGTATTCCCGCATTAAATGATGGATAGGTTTGATCACAGGGTTGGCGGGAAGATACCATACTGGAAAAACCCGGGTGGTTTTAACCGTTTTTTTGTGGCCTAGTCAAAATTCCTAAAAGTGCTTTTTTCCACGTAAAATGAGTATTGCTTATTTTTTTATTATATGAAATAACGAAAAAATAACAAGGACAAATGAATATTAACAATTAACAAATAAATAAATATTCAAGCATAAACAAACAAACAGAAAACTTAACACATTCTTCTATCTATTCTGTCATTCTTCTTCTAACTCTAACATAGTAACACAAAATAAACTAAGTATTATATTTAAATTAATATAAAAAAATATAAACTTAGAGTCTTTGGTTCAATAGTCACCTGATGGGGTTTCAACTAATAAATAAAAAACTCCTTGCAGATTTTCAGTAGTTATTGATCGATTTGATCTAGCTGACTCTCCAGGACTCTTTTGTGATAGAATTCTGAAAGTTGGTACATATGTTCATTTTTGTAGTAATTATATAAGATGAATACTTTACGTGTACATATATTCCTATTGTTACTCAAGATGGCCGACAATATTTTCAATATTGTATAAAAATATTTCAGATTCTGATAGAAAGCTGAAATTTGGTACAGATGTTAATTTTTTTTAGTGGTAATGATATAAGATCAAGAGACCCATGTGGATCTTACCTGTGACGTAATATATTCCTATTATAATTCAAGATGGCCGACAATATTTTCAATATTGTGTAAAAATACTTGAGATTGTGATATAAAGCTGATATTTGGTACAGATGTTAATTTTTTTAGTGGTAATGATATAAAATCAAGACCTCATGTCTATGACGTCATTGGTAAAATCCAAGCTGGCCGACAAAGCTTTGAATTTTGGTTTAAACACTGCGGATTCTGATAGAAAGCTAAAATTTGTTACATATGTTCTTTCATGTAGTAGTACTGATATAAGATCGTTTTATATATATATATATATATATATATATATATATATATATATATATATATATATATATATATATATATATATATATATATATATATATATATATTTTATTTTTTTTTCTTGGGTACTTTTTCTACAAGGGTTTCTAATCTTGGGTTTGTAGCATTTAATTACATAGAGAAATAAGCAAATAGACGAATAAGAGGAAATATATACTTACCAGTGCTATATCTGGACATACATATGGAAATGAACCACTATACACACCGAAACGAACCACTTAGAAGTTGTACAAGTTCTTTCACCTTTATGATCTTCAGAGCAGTATACGATTTATTTCATGATCATTTATACTTGAATTTAAAATATTAATACTCCAACACTTGCAGTGACGTTTTATGACATTGGTTTTTGACGGAACTCAAATTCTTAGAAAACACAAACCTAGTCTACTATTTATACCTATTTGTTCTATTTCAACATAATATATATATATATATATATATATATATATATATATATATATATATATATAAAAGCGTTAGGCATACAGTTATAAAATGTATGCTTTTCACAAAACAAATATGAATAGCAAAGAATTTCAAAGCTAATATATATATATATATATATATATATATATATATATATATATATATATATATATATATATATATATATATATATATATATATATATATATATATATATATATATATATATATATATATATATATATATATATATATATATATATATATATATATATATATATATATATATATATATATATATATATATATATATATATATATATATATATATATATATATATATATATATATATATATATATATATATATATATATATATATATATATATATATATATATATATATATATATATATATATATATATATATATATATATATATATATATATATATATATATATATATATATATATATATATATATATATATATATATATATATATATATATATATATATATATATATATATATATATATATATATATATATATATATATATATATATATATATATATATATATATATATATATATATATATATATATATATATATATATATATATATATATATATATATATATATATATATATATATATATATATATATATATATATATATATATATATTATATATATATATATATATATATATATATATTATATATATATATATATAATATATATATATATATATATATATATATATATATATATATATATATATATATATATATATATATATATATATATATATATATATATATATATATATATATATATATATTATATATATATATATATATATATATATATATATATTATATATATATATATATATATATATATTATATATATATATATATATATATATATATAATATATATATATATATATATATATATATATATATATATATATATATATATATATATATATATATATATATATATATATATATATATATATATATATATATATATATATATATATATATATATATATATATATATATATATATATATATATATATATATATATATATATATATATATATATATATATATATATATATATATATATATATATATATATATATATATAATATATATATATATATATATATATATATATATATATATATATATTATATATATATATATATATATATATATATATATATATATATATATATATATATATATATATATAATATATATATATATATATATATATATAATATATATATATATATATATATATATATTATATATATATATATATATATATATATATATATATATATATATATATATATATATATATATATATATATATATATATATATATATATA
>CAXKVY010002914.1:0-75000 GCA_964058915.1 Tetropium fuscum | reverse complement strand
CCCTAACAGCTTTGCGGTCACAGCAGACTTTGTCTAGTTGTCATTATCATAACTCATACTAAGTTATGTTGTTAATATAAACATTCGTACTGCCTAACGAATGGACGTTTAGGATTAGGGAGATTTCCTTATATGGGCATGGGAACACGCTTAGGCGGGTGGAACGCAACGGCTAGCTCGGGAAGAGAGGCATTCAGAATTGACTGATTGAAAGTGAAAGTCGGAAATCGTACGGGCTAGCGGCGGCGGACCATCAGTTCCTTTGTTGTTATTTGAATAATTAATTAGTGGTGTTCTCTGTATTCTCAATTAATATAAACTCTTTATTGTGACTGTTGTTAATTAAACTCTGTGTTTCTTAACTTTGCAAATCCAGTGTCGTACTGATAGCCAGTGGCGTATTATTAGAATGTCTAAGCGGTCTAACCCTAAGAAAGCCCTTAAGCCTCCGACATCAGAAGTGGGATCAGGACTGCAAGGAGGACATTCAGATAGTGAGGACGAGATGCCTTTACGGACAAATACAAATGAACATCGAGCGTTGGAGCGTATCAAGGAGTTGGAGCGAAGGCTGTTAGCTTCGACAAGTCCACCAACGCTATCTAATTCGACATTTACAAAAATAAAACTGCCCTCGTTTGATCCAACCTCAAAATTTGCAGATGCCGAAGCTTGGTGCAAAATTGTAGACCTGTGGGTGACCAAACATAACCCGGACACTATGGACCTGGTAATGACTTTATCTCAGGCCATGAAAGGCGAGGCAGCTAGTTGGTTTATATCCGCCAAACCAACTGAAAAGGACTGGACGGCTTTAAAGGCAGAATTTTTGGCAGTTTTCGCAAAACCAGTTGACCCCATTGAACAGTTCTCAGAAGCAGTGAATGGAAGAGCAAATATGCCAGAAGAGATACCACTCATTGACGAAATGTTATGTTCAATGAGAACCATTCTTAGTCTTCTGAAGAACCGAGAAAGTGACGAATCCTTTGCGGTGCTTGTTGCCTGCTACTTTGGCTCAACCCGCAATGTGTTCGTGAGGCGAAGGTACCAAGTTGATCGCCCAACTGATGCAAAAAGTATGTGTACTATGTTACAAGGGAGACTTGGTAAACGACCGGCGCTATTTCCCTCTGGTCATCAAACTGGATCGAAGCGCCGAGCTTTATCACCGCCCCCCCAAAATTTGAGAGCTGCACACTTCTCTGGAAAGTGCCACAAATGTGGACGAAGTGGACACCGTGCCAAGCATTGCAGGAAGTCCAGATGGTCTCCACCTAGGACATCACGAGCAAGGCGAGATGAAGGATCCAGAACTGTCATCTGTTATACCTGTGGCAAGCCCGGCCATGTTTCACCAGACTGCCCAAATGATAGTCGAAAAACAAGACCTGTAGAGAAGCGAGTGAATATTTGCGAACTGGAAGCCTTGCCAATTGGACAGCTGAAGCTCAAATCTGGTGAGACCTTTCCTTTTTTGTTTGACACAGGTTCAGATTGTTCTCTGCTAAAAGAAAATATTGCCACTCATTTTGATGGTAAACGTTTTAGTAATATAACCACTTTGAAGGGCATTGGTAGTGGCTCTTTCATTTGTACCTGTCAAATTTTGACAGTAATTGAAACTCAAGGACTTTTTGTAGAACTGTTATTTTTTGTAGTACCAAATGATTTCATGTCAGCTCAAATTATCATAGGTAAAGATTTGATGGCACAAAAGATTGAAGTTCATATGAACTCAGACGGTTTATATTTTTCCCGTGAATTAAAAGTTCAAATTTGCAAACAAGAATCTATAAATTTCAGTAAAATTGAAACTGATTTAACCAGCATTAATAAGCAAAACTTACTAAAACTCTTGTCCAATTATCGAAATCATTTTGTTGTGGGTGTACCATCAGGACGAGTGAACACTGGTAATTTGGAAATTCGTTTGAAAGATTCAACTAAATTTGTACAGAGGAGACCTTATAGGTTAGCCCCCATAGAGCGTGAAATTGTCAGAAATAAAATTGCAGAATTACTCAAGGCTAATATTATAAGGCCTAGTTGTTCCCCATTTTCAAGTCCTATTATTTTGGTCAAAAAGAAAGATGGCTCTGATCGCCTCTGTGTAGATTATCGCGAACTTAATTCCAACACCGTACCCGATAAGTATCCCTTGCCACTTATCAGTGATCAAATTAATCGACTACACAAGTCGTACTATTTTTCGTCTCTTGATATGGCATCTGGCTTTCATCAGATTCCTGTTCACTCTGACTCTATAGAGAGGACAGCCTTTGTTACTCCTGATGGACAATATGAATATTTGACCATGCCATATGGCCTCATAAACGCGCCCCCTGTATATCAACGTGCGATAGACAAGGCCTTAGGTGATCTTCGTAATCAGTTCGCGATAGTTTACATTGACGATATTTTAATACCTTCATCTTCAGTTTCCGAAGGACTAGAACGCCTTGAAATTGTCATTAAAGCTCTAGTTAAAGCTGGTTTCTCGTTCAATATGAAGAAGTGTAAATTTCTTAAATTGGAAGTCGAGTACCTTGGGTTTTCTATACGAGCTGGAGAATTGCGTCCCAACCCTCATAAAATTTCAGCCCTTGTAAATTCTACGATTCCCAAAACACCGACTCAGGTCCGCCAATTTCTTGGCTTAGCATCTTATTTTCGTCAATTTATACCAAATTTTTCGATCACAGCTGCACCCCTATATCAGTTAACTACTGTCTCTGCTAAAAAAATTAAATGGCTTCCCAAACACGATGAAGCGCGAGATCAGCTCATTCGTTATTTAACTTCTGAACCCGTGCTAATGATCTTTAATCCTGATTTACCTATAGAATTGCACACCGACGCTAGCTCAGGGGCGTACGGTTCTATCTTGCTGCAAAAAAAAAAAAAAGACAGCAAACTTCATCCTGTCGCATATTTTAATAAACGTACCACTGGTCCCGAGTTTCGGTACCATTCGTTCGAGCTCGAAACGTTGGCAGTCGTAAAATCCATAAGGCACTTTTTATCATTTTCTGTATCGGAAACATTTTACAATTTTCACAGACTGCGACTCTCTTAAATTATCCCATACGAAGCGCGACTTGACCCCGCGCGCACACCGCTGGTTGTCCTATCTACAAGCTTTTAACTTTGGACATAATGCACCGTACAGGGAAACGTATAAAGCACGCAGATTTCTTTTTACGAAACCCTGCGACGCCAGACATTCCAAGCAATTAGGAAGGGCACGTCTCCGATGAGCCTAAATGGAAACATAATAACCCATGAATATTGTTTATGTTATTGACCTGCATACCGACTAGCTCACTGTATAGCACAGCAATAGGACATAGGGCGCATAAACTACCCAGATATTGCTAAAACATATGGTATACCTACCTACGAAATAATGCTTTGCTTCCTAAAATTGAAAGGACAACCGTTCACGTTATTTACGGGTTGTGCCGAGATCCATGATTCGGTCAGTAATAAATCATGTGCACACCAATTTAAAACATTTAGGATGAGAGACAATATTAAATAAAATTTATGAACTTTACTTGGTTTCCGAAAATGTCACGAACTGTTAGAAAATCTGTTGAAAATTGCCTGTTGTAAAACTTCTTAAAATAAATCTGGGAAAATACAAGTTCAAATACATGCATTGGCACATTATACACGTAACTCACATTATACACGTAGATATTTCTGGAAAATTGTCTGATAAGTGTGGTTGTTCTCTACAGTTACAGAAAATTTGTTATATTGACGCCGATGCTCTCGACAAAGGTCTCTCTTTGTCGGAAGTCCGTGAAATCGCCAGCAAAAAAAAAAAAAAAATATTGCAAAAGCATCCAAAAGTGATGCAGCTAGAAGAAATGTTGGAAAAGCTATATATTGGAAAGGCTGTTCTCAGTGGGTGACTTTGTTTTCAGTAAAACCAATGAAAGAATTATTTCTAAACTTGACCGTAAATTCAGAGGTCCTTTTAAAGTTGTTAGATAAAGATAAAGGAAAAGGTCGTATATACAAATTTGCACATGATCAGCTTATCAGTGTACCTGTGGGGCAAGGTGAAGTTGTGGTAAAGTCCCATGTGAATAAGATCCTGAAAACGAGCAGCAGAATGAGCCTGTGTCGGCGAATGATTAGAAATAGGTAAAATTATCCTTTCTTTTGTTGTTGTTTGTTTGTGTTTCTAGATCTTGCCCATGTTTGTCGATCCTGTCAAGTGACAGATGTGTTGCTGCCCATGTTTGTCGATCCTGTCAAGTGACAGATGTGTTGCTGCCCATGTTTGTCGATCCTGTCAAGTGACAGATGTGTTGCTGCCCATGTTTGTCGATCCTGTCAAGTGACAGATGTGTTGCTGCCCATGTTTGTCGATCCTGTCAAGTTACAGATGTGTTGTTGCCCATGTTTGTCGATCCTGTCAAGTGACAGATGTGTTGTTGCCCATGTATGTCGATCCTGTCAAGTGACAGATGTGTTGCTGCCCATGTTTGTCGATCCTGTCAAGTGACAGATGTGTTGCTGCCCATGTTTGTCGATCCTGTCAAGTGACAGATGTGTTGCTGCCCATGTTTGTCGATCCTGTCAAGTGACAGATGTGTTGTTGCCCATGTGTGTCGATCCTGTCAAGTGACAGATGTGTTGCTGCCCATGTTTGTCGATCCTGTCAAGTGACAGATGTGTTGTTGCCCATGTGTGTCGATCCTGTCAAGTGACAGATGTGTTGCTGCCCATGTTTGTCGATCCTGTCAAGTGACAGATGTGTTGCTGCCCATGTTTGTCGATCCTGTCAAGTTACAGATGTGTTGCTGCCCATGTTTGTCGATCCTGTCAAGTGACAGATGTGTTGCTGCCCATGTTTGTCGATCCTGTCAAGTGACAGATGTGTTGTTGCCCATGTTTGTCGATCCTGTCAAGTGACAGATGTGTTGCTGCCCATGTTTGTCGATCCTGTCAAGTGACAGATGTGTTGCTGCCCATGTATGTCGATCCCGGCGAGAGGTGATCCTCCCCGGAGAGGCCTGTAGAGCTGCCTGGAGGGTAAACAAGTAAATTTGGCGATTTAGCCAGAGATGGTGATCTGATTTATGTTATTGTCAGGATGAACGAGCGATATTGATAGAAACGTCATTTTTGTTTTCGTTTCAGGTGTTCACCCTTAGGATTAGTGCCCGAGGACGTGCACGATGTCAGAATGGCCGTGTCGGCGCCACCGAAAATAAGTTGTCCACGCCAATGGTACCTCGGCGTCAACCCTAACAGCTTTGCGGTCACAGCAGACTTTGTCTAGTTGTCATTATCATAACTCATACTAAGTTATGTTGTTAATATAAACATTCGTACTGCCTAACGAATGGACGTTTAGGATTAGGGAGATTTCCTTATATGGGCATGGGAACACGCTTAGGCGGGTGGAACGCAACGGCTAGCTCGGGAAGAGAGGCATTCAGAATTGACTGATTGAAAGTGAAAGTCGGAAATCGTACGGGCTAGCGGCGGCGGACCATCAGTTCCTTTGTTGTTATTTGAATAATTAATTAGTGGTGTTCTCTGTATTCTCAATTAATATAAACTCTTTATTGTGACTGTTGTTAATTAAACTCTGTGTTTCTTAACTTTGCAAATCCAGTGTCGTACTGATAGCCAGTGGCGTATTATTAGAATGTCTAAGCGGTCTAACCCTAAGAAAGCCCTTAAGCCTCCGACATATATATATATATATATATATATATATATATATATATATATATATATATATATATATATATATATATATATATATATATATATATATATATATATATATATATATATATATATATATATATATATATATATATATATATATATATATATATATATATATATATATATATATATATATATATATATATATATATATATATATATATATATATATATATATATATATATATATATATATATATATATATATATATATATATATATATATATATATATAGATCATTGTCGCTGCAGTTTACTGTCCGCCTAGACATGCTCTCAAAAAAGAACAATATGTAGGATTTCTAAATAGTCACGGACATAGATTCATCATAGGTGGCGATTTCAATGCCAAACATGTCCAATGGGGATCTAGGTTAACGAACACAAAAGGAAAAGAACTTCTACAAGCAGCCAATCAACTAAAGTGCGAAACATTATCAACTGGCAAGCCAACATATTGGCCTACAGATCCCAACAAAATCCCAGATCTAATTGATTTTTTCATAACTCGAAATGTATAGTAAACTATATACATGTGGAAGAAGCTTATATATATATATATATATATATATATATAGAAGAATATATATATATATATATATATATATATATATATATATATATATATATATATATATATATATATATATATATATATATATATATATATATAGATCATTGTCGCTGCAGTTTACTGTCCGCCTAGACATGCTCTCAAAAAAGAACAATATGTAGGATTTCTAAATAGTCACGGACATAGATTCATCATAGGTGGCGATTTCAATGCCAAACATGTCCAATGGGGATCTAGGTTAACGAACACAAAAGGAAAAGAACTTCTACAAGCAGCCAATCAACTAAAGTGCGAAACATTATCAACTGGCAAGCCAACATATTGGCCTACAGATCCCAACAAAATCCCAGATCTAATTGATTTTTTCATAACTCGAAATGTATAGTAAACTATATACATGTGGAAGAAGCTTATATATATATATATATATATATATATATATATATATAGAAGAATATATATATATATATATATATATATATATATATATATATATATATATATATATATATATATATATATATATATATATATATATATATATATATATATATATATATATATATATATATATATATAGATCATTGTCGCTGCAGTTTACTGTCCGCCTAGACATGCTCTCAAAAAAGAACAATATGTAGGATTTCTAAATAGTCACGGACATAGATTCATCATAGGTGGCGATTTCAATGCCAAACATGTCCAATGGGGATCTAGGTTAACGAACACAAAAGGAAAAGAACTTCTACAAGCAGCCAATCAACTAAAGTGCGAAACATTATCAACTGGCAAGCCAACATATTGGCCTACAGATCCCAACAAAATCCCAGATCTAATTGATTTTTTCATAACTCGAAATGTATAGTAAACTATATACATGTGGAAGAAGCTTGGGATTTGAACTGTGACCATTCTCCCATATTACTTACGCTCAGTGACAGCATTATACAAAGTGAATTAGCCCATAGATTAGTAAATAAACTAACAGATTGGAAAAGCTTCAGATTAGAACTTGAAGAGAGTATCAATTTGTCAGTGCCTCTAAGAAATGAAGAACAACTAGATAATTAAACAGAATCATTTGTTAATGTTATCCAACAAGCTGCATGGGATAATACTCCAGATATTACTCCAAGAATTAAAGGTAACAACTACCCCAAAGAAATCAGAGCTCTTATTTCCGAGAAAAGAATGCTCAGAAGAATCTGGCATCAATCTAGATCACCAGCCGATAAAACCATATTAAATAATGCCACACAACAACTCAAAAGAGAGATTAAAAAAATCAAAGATAAGTCTATTACTGACTACCTAAGTGAACTGTCAACTGACTATTCACTATGGAGAGCTACCAAGAGACTAAAGAGACCAATACAGCAGAACCCACCAATTAAAAATACAGATGGTACGTGGGCAAAAAGTAATATGCAAAAAGCCAACAGGTACGCTGAATATCTTGAAGAGACTCTCCAGCCGAATGAGGGAGAAAACACTATTGACTGGGATAATCTTATCCAGGAAGAAGGTGCCATCAGACCCGCTACCCCGAAAGAAATAGCAAAAGAAATTAAAGAAAACATTAACCCGAAAAAAGCCCCAGGATTTGACCTAATTACGGGGGAAATTCTAAAACATCTCCTACGTAAAGCCATTCTAAAACTTACCTATATTATTAATGCATCTTTTAGATTAAAATATGTACCGAAGACATGGAAAGTAGCAGAAATGATAATGATCCTGAAACCCGGAAAACCACCAAATGAAGCTTCGTCCTACAGGCCAATCTCCTTGCTCCCTGTAATATCAAAACTGTTCGAAAGATTATTTCTTAAAAGATTAAAACCAATCATTGAAGACAAACACATAATTCCAGACCATCAGTTTGGATTCAGAGAGAGTCATTCAACTATAGATCAGGTCCATAGGATCACAGATGTAATTGGAAAGTCGCTGGAGGAAAGAAAAGTTTGTTGTACCGTCTTTCTTGATGTAGCACAGGCTTTTGATAAAGTATGGCATGAGGGACTGCAGTATAAATTAAGCAAGCTCCTGCCTAATCAGTTCTCACAATTAATGAAGTCTTATATTTTAGATAGAACTTTTAGAATTAAGCAGGAAGACGCTTATTCTGAACTTAAAGAAATCAAGGCGGGAGTACCACAAGGGAGTGTATTAGGGCCAGTCCTTTATCTACTAGACACCAGTGATATTCCTGAATTAGAATATGACACGATAGCCACCTTTGCTGATGACACTGCTATAATGGCTGTGGGAAAGGATCACCAAGAAGCGGCAATAAATCTGCAAAAATCAGTTAACAAAATCAACACCTGGACTAAGCAATGGAGAATTGAACTAAATGAGAGTAAATCTGCCCATGTTAATTTCACTAACAAGAGAGACCGACATATCCCTGTTAGCATAAACAATATCCAAGTACCATATCGTCGGCCTAATACGAAAATGGCCTAAGTCCATTTTTTGCGAAAATGAGATTTCACTTCCATCTGGCAGAAAATAGTCAAAGTAATCTCTTAATGAAATACTTGTAGTTCTACTTTATACCTATAGAGAGCACGACAGTGATTAGAAAGTTGCCTAAATCCAGGCTTGATTGAATCTCGCCATTCCGTGTCTTATCTACGGTTCTTGAAGGTGTTACGTTTGTGGTGATAAATACAATAATTTTATTGATCAAACACGTGTTAAATAATTTCAAGTAAGTATTTTAAGGTATTTTAAGTTTCATTTATTTTTATTCTTTAGGTAATTTTAATACATTTCATTGAAGTAATACAATTCAATTAAATCATAATGGAGTTAGGCAAATTTCTGTTTTTATAGAGGAACGATTTGAGGACTTAGGCTAAAAATTTTTATATAATTTCTAACTCAAAATTTATTTTTAAATTAATAGCTGTATTTCTTTTACCTGAGATTAACCGAAATCGTACCTATATCAGTCAATTAGCCTTTTGATTGGCGAATTAACTGATATTAGGTGAGATCTCGGTTTTTTACATAATTTAATTCGATAGTATTTATCGTCAATATATATTATCAAAATTAAGTTTTCTTAAGCACTTAATACAAATAATAGAAAATAATATTAGTGATTTACTGCCAAAAAATTTTATTTTTATTTATCATAACAAATATTATATTTAGCATAACATAATTTCTGTTAGAATTAAATATTATTTACTTCTAACAGAAATTATGTTATGCTTTAACTGTTACTTTAACTATTTTCAGAATGAATTATGGTTCAAGAGTCGGAAAAATAATAAAGTTGCTGAAAATAGAGAAAGAACAAAATAGCAAAACGGAAAATAAAGAAAATGAAATTAACAACTGTTTCAAGAGAGAAAATAGAGACAGGTCTGACAATAAAGAAAAGAAGATGAAGCAAACCCATAATACAAATCCTGTAGTTGTGTCCTGTAGAGTCTGAGCTCCTCGAGAAACTATTGGAAACCCCTCTCGAAGTTTCAGAACTGGAAGAGGCTAATAACTTTGCGGTTTCTATGTCGGAAAATGAATGTGCCAGGTTTGAAAATCAAGATGCTATTAATTCTGATTATGTAGAACAAGAAATAGATAACTCGAAAGACCTTCAACCAGATAAAACCTACAATCCCGAGGAAGATACTGATACTGACAGCAGTAGTACTAGTGAAGACACACAAGATAATAGTCAAGAAATGCAGCTTGAAGAAATCGGAACAGAACACGTTGAATCTTCGTCAGAAGATTTAAAAATAAGGAAAAGAAAGAAAAGAAGGCTTGTAAATAAAAACGAATGGAATGAGCGTAGTAACAAAATTAAAAGACAAGCTGGAAAAGAATATATTGGAAAAAGAAAGCTTGACCTAAACTGGGATTATTCCATTAAGAAGAGTTCAAAAAAAGTTAAAGGAAGATGTACATGTGATGGGAAACGAGCAACAAAATGTAGTCAAATATCGGACCAAGATAGACAAACAATTTTTGACAAGTTTTGGAAGTTTAGTTGGACAGAAAAAAAAATTTATCTTACTACTTTGGCAGACAAGACGATAGTTAAAAAGCCTAGAAATAGAAAAAATGAGCACGAGTCAAGACGAGAATTTTCATATAACTATTATTTAGAAACCATAGAAAAAATAAGAGTGTGCAAAACGATGTTTTGCAACACGTTTGCAATTCCGCCAAGGACTATAGGACACTGGATCATGGACTCACAGGAGAGAACAACGGTAGCTCAGGAAATGAGAGAAATACAAGAGGATACGCCCATATCTCATAGAAAAACCAAACATAATGAACAAAAAATGTGCCTTAAAAATTTCTTTCATAAACTTCCTAAGCTAGAATCTCATTACTGCAGAAAATCCAGCAGTAAACTGTACCTAGAACCCAACTGGACATCAAAAAGTAGCTTGTATCAGTTTTACAAAGATGATTGGTGTAAAGAAAGTAAGATTTTGCCTCTTTCTTATCCTGTCTTTTCAGATATGTTCGATGATTTGAACTTGTCTTTATTTGCACCAAAGAAAGATCTGTGCGACGTCTGTATGTCTTATAATACCAAGAATCTAGATGAAGTTACTTATCAGTACCATTTAACTAGAAAAGAGGAAGCCCGTGCAGAAAAAGAGTTGGATAAGTCGGGAGAAAATAAAATAGTATTTACTATGGACCTCCAGTCGGTTTTGCTTTGCCCGAAGTCGAATGTGTCTAGTTTATATTACAAGACTAAACTAATAGTCCACAATTTTACTCTGAACAATTTAAAATCAAAAGAAGGATATTGTTATTTGTGGCATGAGGGAGAAGCCGGATTAACATCCAATGTGTTTGCCTCGATTATCTATTATCATTTACTTACGCATGTAATTGGATCCAATGAAATGACAGCAGAATCTATTATACTTTTCAGTGATGGATGCACATGCCAAAACCGCAATGCTACTTTGTCCAATGCTTTAGTGAATTTGGCACAAGAAAAAAACATAGTTATCGAGCAAAAATATTTAGAAAAAGGCCATACACAGATGGAATGTGATTCCATGCATTCCACAATCGAGCGTAAACTGCGTAATAAAGTTATTAACGTTCCTGCCGACTACGTGGAAGTATGTAGAATAGCGCGGCAGAAACCAGAACCCTACATTGTGCAATATCTAGATCACACTTTTTTTAAAAATTTTGATAAACTTAAATACATTCCATCTGTTAGACCAGGACGCATAGCTGGAGAAGCCAATGTAACCGATATTAGGGCTCTAAGGTATCAACCAGATGGATCTGTTTTCTTTAAAACGTCACACATTAATTAATGGAAAGTCTTACCATTTAGATTGTCCAAAAAAGAGCGATTAGTTATTCCCTACCAAGAATTACCTAACTTATACGAAAACTCAATTCCGATTAAGGCAGAAAAATTTGAACATTTAATGTCACTTAAATGTTCGATGCATAAAGATTACCATGGGTTTTATGATAGTCTCCCTCATAAGTAATGTAGGTTGAATATTAATAAATTAATGTTGGTTGAATATTAATAATAATACAATGTTTGTTGTTTTACTGGAGTATTCTTGAATAAAATTGTAAGCCTACTTCAACCTGTGTTTTAATTGATTTAAAAAAAGCAAATTGCTTAAGTCCTACATAATGGTGCAGAAAATGGCTTAACTCCCATATTTTATAATAAAATAGTCAAAAGCATAGTATTCATAATTATTTTTACAAAACTAATATCTCGAAGTGATTTAAACATTAAAAAACCAATGTATTTATAGAATTCTGTTTAATATGAGATTTTTTGCTTCTCCTGTAAAATTTCTAAAATGTGACTTAGGCCATTTTCGTATTAGGCCGACGATATGCTGATACAGCAAAATATTTGGGTATAACACTGGACGCTAAGCTACGCTGAAGAGCACATGTCAAAAAGAAAAAGGAAGAATTAGATATCAGATTTAAAAAAATGTATTGGCTGCTTGGACGAAATTCCACACTGTCAATATATAACAAAGTACTTTTGTACAAACAAATTCTCAAGCCCGTATGGACATATGGCATCCAGCTGTGGGGTTGTGCCAGTAAGAGCAATCTAGATATAATCCAGCGATTCCAAAACAAAGTGTTAAGGAGCATTGTTAATGCCCCCTGGTATTGCAGAAATAGTGACCTCCACAGGGACATGGGAATGGACACCGTTATCCAGACCATCAGCGAATTCGCCAAAAGTCACGAACAGCGACTTCATCGTCACGTCAATGTCGAAGTCATCCAGCTCGACAATACAAACCAGATTCGAAGGCTCAGGAGGATCAAACCCTTCGAGCTAGTATAATTTTGTGTTAGTGCAAAAGCAGAGAACAGTGCCTGTGTACACATTAATATTAGTGTAATTAAGTATTAGAAAAATATAAGGAACACTAGTGAGTCCTTAGATATAAGTTTTGTAGCAGTAGTAAATTAGGTTAGAAAAATATTACTCATTGATCTAAGTTCAGATCAGATTGTAGTAAATTAGCAGATAGATTGTAGATTATAGTAAATGCCATTGGTGTTTGTATACAAAAAATAATATATATATATATATATATATATATATATATATATATATATATATATATATATATATATATATATATATATATATATATATATATATATATATATATATATACACATATATATATACATATATATATATATATATATATATATATATATATATATATATATATATATATATATATATATATATATATATATATATATATATATAAAATCCTATCATTGTTGCGTCCATATGTATCCTCATAGCATATACTATTGCGTCCTTCGCTTTATTGCGTCCGAATATCGGACGTAGCAATGTCACCCTATGTTTTTCAGGGTTCCCGCCATTTATTTCACATAACTGTTTAGTGAACAGCTGGCTCAACTTCTGACCTTATACAGCTCAAACTTGGCGACATCTCCTGGGATTCTCAAGATATTTCAGGATTAATAAATTTTTGTGGACGCAATAATGTTAACGATTTCGCTGAAAATATATATTATTAGTTCACCACTTTTCCGATAGTGGAGCTACATTATTATACGTATTCATGTATACACTGTACAATCTTGGTATGTTATTGCGTCCGTAATTTGGCAACATTGCAGTCTATTTTTAGATTCGGTTCTTCTGTCTACATGTGGATTTTTAATGCAGTAGTTTTATTTAGCCGGGTGGTACTGTTGCGTCCAGTTTGTCGTGCACGTGGTTCTTGTTTAGTTCTTCCAGCTAGGAGATATTCTTGCGTCCAGCGTGTTTCGATATGAGCCGCAGTAGCAGATTAATTAGTTTGTGCGATATGCAGGCTCGCAGAGGTAGGTTGATGATTGATGTACTAAAAATACTATAAATATAGTAGGTAATATCCAATAATTAATTATCATATTTAAACTAATGTGCAAAACTTACGGGACATCTAAGAAAATTGCTATTTTCAACAAGCTGTAAACATCACATTTTTTATCAATGTTAAATATTGAACCAACATCATAAAAAATACCATCCATGGATTCTTTGTCATCGGCGTCAAAGAATTATTTATTGTTTTTTCTTGTACAGAGTGTGAGTTATGTGTTTTTATGAGTGAGAATCTTGCTAAAAATCAATTCTTTGACCAAGAATGTAACACATCTGCGAGGGACCCTAGGAGAATTTTTTTTATGTTGCCTTAATTCTCATTAGGTTTAACCCAACCTAATGAGAATTAAGGCAAGGTTCATACCTCGGGACGTTTTTAATTTTTTTCCTATATACTCGTAGCTCGTAGGTATTGCGCTGCCATGGAAATATATAGTAATATTTTATTAATTTTCTTATTTCATTGCAAAATTGACATTTTGCAATGAAATAACAGATTATGATCAAAATACAATAGCGGATAAACAAAAATTACATAATAAACGGCCAACAACAGTGACGTATAAAAGGAGGTTTACGGAATTATAAAAAAAAATGTTAATCAACTTGGAATATTCTAAAAATTTATCGAAGGTATAATTTGTTTTGGCTTAATAGTTAGTTAATAGGTTAACACAAATATTAGTAATGTAATGAACGCTGACAACACCAGTGACATATAAAAAAGGATTTATGGATTTCAAAAAACGAAAATACGTAGGCCAACTTGAAATATTTCTAAGATATAAAAAATTCAGAAGATATAAGATATAAAAATATATTACTGCAAAACTATGTAAAAGTATTAAAGAAAATAAAATAATATTATTGAATATATTCGAAGTCTATGTACTCAGGAAGAGTTATATTACAATATAGGATAAAAAAGTGAAATTTACGGCTTGTTAAAAATAGCGGTTTATTAGGTGTCTCGGAAGTTCTGCACGGTAGGTAGTTTATTTTATTATTGTGTAATCTTTACAATGAAATATTTTTTTCTATATTTCTGTAGATGAATCATCTATTTCGTGTTCAAGAAAAGTGAATTCAGACTTTCTTGAGCGATTTTCTCCTGAAACTGGTTACCTAGAAATGGACATAGAGACTCAAAAATCCAGAAGTTCCAGGGACATGTAAGAATTTCACATTAATTTATTGTTTTTGCACTCTTTTTATACTAGATTTCATTGTTTGTGTTGCGCATAGGCCAAAAAAAGTACACCATATAATTCAATTCTTTCCGAGTTATTGAGTTTGAGATTATGTTATTCACTTTGACAGGTTGTAAAACTATTTCGTTCTAACAGAAACCATTTGAGCTCTACAACCTGTCAAAGTCGCTAAAATGTTCGCCTTAAACCGTCCATAACCCAAAAGATAGTAGAATTATGCAAAAGATACGGTCGTATGAAATTGATACAAGGAAGTCAAACACAACCCTGTAGGAAATTTTAACATAAATTCAGTTACTAAAGAAAAGAATTGCCACAAAAATTATCAGCATTGCAAAACAGCCAAATAATGCGATTTTTTGTTGTTATTTGTTCTTTTACTGAGAAATCACGAGCGGCGTTGTAAATATATTTCGGCTTGTTTTTTATTAACTTCAAATGGCCATAATTCCCGTATTTTTATTAAGTTTTTAATTATGTTTCCTCTATTAAACGGCCATATTTCCTGTAAGTTTGTCGAGGTGTATGCCTTTTCAAAAAAACCATATCGCTGTAGAAATTATGAATAAAAGAAAATTAGGTATAAAAGTAAAAACAAATTATTAGCCATATACAATTGCCAAACAATATGATTTTTTTTCATGTTAATTTTGTTACTATTAAACATCTTTTCTAGGTAGACCGGAACATCAAATGTTCGTTTTTTATTAATTTTGAATGGCCATATTTTCATATTTTTGATATTTCGAAATGTTACTAAAAATTTGCTTAGTTTGTTGAGGTCTATGGAGTATTAAAAGAAAAACCCCGACATAATATTTACCCAATAATTATGTACTTAGAATTACAAAGAGGATGCCTTTATTTCATGTTTTAAAATAAATACAGGCTGAAGAAATGAAAATAAAAGCATCGGCGTAAACTTGCAAAAAAAAATGAAATAGGGCTGAGCCCTCTCTCTGAACCCTGGATCTCCAAATCGGGATCTACAACATTTGTAAAATATGTTTTCCTATTCAGCAGATAATTATTATAAACAGTCGTTTTTATTATAGCTCTACATTCTACATTTTGACTCCACTCGAAGTTACAGAATAATGCAGTTTTGAAAAATGGGAAGTTATATCACATTAAAATTCAAATAGTAGTAATCGTCTTGGCAGAGATCAAAATGTTGAGAAAAACAAAAACACAATAGGAACAAAAATATTTTACAAATGTACAATCTGTTTTGGAGATCCAGGATCTTGTTTTCGTTTCCAAACACCTATCGATGATTTTTTAAATTCGTACACGTTGTCTAGTAATCATCCGCTGAAATATGGTATGGGTTTTATGCTTTATTTTCAAGGTATAGACACGTGCGGCAACGGCTGGCTAATCTTATATAGTCGTTAAAGTTGTAAAGGTTAAGTTATCATTAAGAGAAACTTCACATCAATATCGACAACTATTGTCACTACACATTTTTGTTCCTTGAAACTTGAAGTGTTAGTTCTAGGTGGATATCAAAATAAACGAAACAAGCCTGTATCGTAACTTTTTTTCAGGTATTGTATCAGATGATAACTATTTGTTGAGCAAACATATATCAAACTGGTTTTGCAATCGAGGATTTTCTAATTCGTTAGAAACTGAGTACTTCTCATCTGAAGTGAAAATATTCAACATGGACAAACAAGAGGTTGTAAAAAGTTGTCTAGGCACCAATAATACAAATGTAAGATCATCAACCCTAGAAGTAACGAACCCTGGAAGTAACGAGAAGAGTGATGAAATATGTAAGGTGCTCTTTTGTCTACTCTTTCACGATATAAGAGGGGACATCAAAGAAAAGGACTGTATATAATTTTTCCCTAAATCCTTTTGAATTTCAGGAAAACGATGTTCCTAAAGACAAAGAACAGACGATAATTGTACATAATATTACAATACTAACACCAGACATGTCAAAGTCGATACTGAAAATAGCACCAGAAGAGAAAGCTGGTGAAGGAAGCGCCGAGGGTATTGTGGAACAAGAGGATTATTCAGCTAATTCGGTTAGTTACTTTACTACTGAAATTAATTGAAAGCCAATTAATTCACTAATTACACAAAAGCCAACAATAATTTTCCCGTATTTTTTTTAAACTAATTTTTGGCGATTATATTTCAGGTGGTCAATGATTCCACCTCAGAAAAACTACCCGAAGTAACTGATGAATTTCAGTCAGAAGATGAATCTCCGTGTACTCCAGAAGATCCTTATCATGGATCATCAAGTGATGATCCAATATATTCTCCCAAGAGCGACGATGTAAATATTATGTATTATGTATTTTTTATACAGGGTGTCCTGAAATAACGTATTGCCATATTCACACAAAACATATTTTTTTTATATATACATATACCGAAAAATCCATCCCATGGTAGCTACAGCCCGCCAAATGGGATCCTGAAGACGGTTTTTTAAATTATTTCCTAAAATGTGTAATGTATTTCCATTTTTTGTCAATAACGAAACATTCGGGAATATAAGAAAAATAAATCAATCATGACTTTTTTATCCAACGATTTTCAACTTTTATTTATATTTACCTATATTTATGTTTATAAACAGCGTATCGTTTTATAAACGATTACTCGCGAAGAAATTCTCTTAGTATAGGCTACCAAAAGGAACTTATACCATCACTCCTGAAACTCACTTGAATTTTGACATAACCATGAAATAACTAAGAAATGAAATTGACGTTTTATTGCATTGCTAAATAAGAATTTGAACGAGAAATTAATCAATTTGACCTCTCTGACTGATGCAATGTAATGTTTAAATCAGTTTTTCACAAAAACGGTGTGTTATATCGATGCGAAAGTTATTTTTTGTGAAAAACATTGACTTTTTAAAATTTGAAAAAAAAGTCCGTATCTCGCACTGTTATGAAAATAGTTTATAGTCTTCAATATTCCCCTATTTGGACGGCTGCAGTTCCCCTAGGAAGCATTTTTCGATATATGTTTATATAAAAAAATATTATTTGACGTAGATACTCTGTGTAGAATGAAATATGTCAAAAGTTTATATTTTTCATGTAGTGTATTTCAAAATAATTTACAAACTGCAGTGTTAATCTTTTCATATATCCAAGAGGCAAAACGTTAAGTTCGAACAGAATATTTTAAGGTAATGTATAGGATATAATTGTTTACGTTGCTTCAGTGTTCAGTGTGCTCTTCCGACACCAGTGATGATTTAAATAGGTATGTTTTGCAACAGAGAAACATACCTATTGAAAATGTTAATAGAGTCGCAGCTGTGGAACAACCAGTTATAGCCAAAGATGATGGCCACGATTCAAAATTACCTCAAATAAACCATATAAAAACCGAATACAGGAACACGTGCCCATTGAAAATGTCGATGTGGAGGAGCACGATATAACCAAAAATGATGGCCACGATTCCGAATTACCAAGCACTTCAAGTATGACAAGAGCTGTTAATACTAAAACGCCATATCAGAGAAAGCCGGACCATTGTTTTTATTGCGAAACCAAAGTACTAAATTTTAGTCGTCACGTTATTAGAAACCATTCAATGGAAATCGATGTAGCAGAAATTTTCGCAAAGCCTGTTAAAAGTAGGGAAAGGAAACAACTATTCGACGCCCTTAGAAGAAAGGGGAATTTTTTGGCAGATGGCAGTAACTGTTTTAAACCAGTACGCGTAGGATATGTACCCGGAAGAGAAAAAGTACCTTGTAGCGATTGCTTGGGGTACTTCTCAGCGAAACTTTTACATCGACATAAAAAAAAATGTGTAAAGAGAAACCTGAAGGGTGGACCTCACCCTGCAGGGCATTTAAAAATGTTCTCCAATGTCAAAGTAGATCGTCGACTTAAGGAGGAAGTATTTCCCCATATGAGAGCGGACAAGATATCTCTGGAAGCCCAAAGAGATCCACTAATTTGCGCTTTCGAAGCCAGATATTTAAAAACGCATCGTGAGAAACATTTTATTCATGTAACTTCACGAAAAATGAGGGAGCTTTCCAAAGTCCTTTTGGAAATGAGACGATTGGATCAATCTATTACCACACTCATGTCAGCCTTAAAACCGAGGAATTTTAACCTTTTTGTGGAAGCCACTAAATGTAGTGCCAAATATGATTCTGCAAAAGATGTGTATCTGTCCCCAACCTTTGCTATGAATATTGTAACATCTCTGAAGCAGTGTTGCGATATTGCGATTACTTTTATTTATACCAAAAATATGCCACACTCGTTATCATCGGCGACAGTTGAGACGGACCTGAAAACATTAATTCGTCTTTTTGAAAGTAATTGGAGTTATGAGATATCCTCCCATGCGGCCAGCAACCTCAACCTAAAGAAGTGGAATAAAGTGACTATTGTACCTCTTGCGAGTGACCTTCGTCTATTGAGAGAACATCTCATCAAGTTAGCTAAAAAAATCTTTAGAGGTCGTAACCCAACAAGATAACAATGCAAGAAATAACAAAGTGAGCGAAGAGTCCCAACTTACTATAAATGATAATAATGCGATCGAAGCATTTAATAATTTAATGGAAACTACCTACTGCAGGGTAATTTTATTAAACAGAAAAAGTTCAGGAGAACTACAAAGAATGTATCTACATACATATCTTGATGTTTCTTCATCCGAGACGCGAAAATATGAGGAATTTGAAACCGCTGTCTCGCTACCTGAAAGAGTTCTCTTAAAATCTCTAAAGAGGGTGGTTATTCGGGGAAAGCGAAACAGAGGCGTTCCAGTTTTATTCTATAGTGACATACAAGAGCATATTAAACGAGTTGTAAATCCTATGTTGTCTCAAGAGACAGAAAAACTCCCGAGAATGATCGAGGATTTGACAAAATTGCGAAAATATGTCGCTGAAACGATTGCGAAAGACCAAGAAAAACAAAAAGAGCGTTACGATCGTAAAAGAAAAAAACCAAAGCAGTATAAGCAAGGCGATGTTGTTTTGATTGAGAAAGCCGAGGCTGCTTCCAACACCAGTAGAAAACTGTTAGCAAAATATAGTGGGCCAATGGTAGTAAAGAAAGTTCTTCCAAATGATCATTACATCGTAACCGATATGGACGGAACCTACCGTACCCGAAGAAGTTCCAAAAACGGTTGCGGTTGATAGAATGAAACCTTGGGTTCCAGCAGGGGTTTACAACTCTACGTATAAATTATGGTGGAGGTACTGTCTTGATACTGGGTGTAATATGTATGAGGCAGATCCAAAACAAGTAATACAATTTATGCAGCACTTGTTAGAACCCGGGAATCATAAGTATGGAACTTTTAATAGCCATAGGTCAGCTTTAGCCTTAATCTTGAAAGAAGACATCGGCCAAGACTGCAGAATTCGAAGGTTCCTTAAAGGCATATCTAATTTACGACCGGCTATGGCAAGATATGACTTTATTTGGGACACCGAGCCGCTTGTCAAATATCTTGAAGGATTGTATCCAAACGAGGATTTATCGATGAAGCATTTGTCCTTTAAGTTAAGTACCCTTCTAGTACTGGTGACGGGCCACCGGATACAGACAATATTCCTCATTAAACACAGCAACATTTTGGAGCCTAACGAGGGCCTACAAATCCCTATCGAGGATAAAATTAAAACGTCAGGACCTCGTAGAAGTCAGCCATGTCTTTTTATTCTCTTCTTCCCGGAAAACCCGGCACTTTGCGTAGCATCGCTACTCAAGCACTACCTGAAGGTTACAAAAGCCTTTAGAGGACCAGAACAAGAATATGTATTCCTAACCTACCAAAAACCATTTAAATTAGCATCTAAAAATACAATAAGTAGGTGGATCCAAAAGTAGCCTTTCACTCGCGGGTATAAATACTGAAATTTTCAAATCCCACTTAACTAGACACGCATCCACGTCGTCCGCGTACAAGAAAGGGGTGTCAATAGACCTAATTCATAGAACGGTCGGTTGGACTAAGATTCACAGATTTCACCTAAGTAAAATTCGATCGTAATTTTATGAAACCTGCAGTCCGAAGATATCAGTACCCACCCTTCCCTGTTAGTCCTACCCAGAAGTTGCGAAGACTAAAACTTATTTAAAAGAAATGAGTAAACTAGCGACGGTAGGCAACCGAGTAGGGGAGTGGGGTAACGGGTTCATCTTTAAAATATTGTGCGTGGCAGTAGGCGCCAGGGGGGTACTAAGTGGTAATATAAAGTGATATCTTCGGACTGGATGGAGGTTTCATAAAATTACGACTGAACTTCACTTAGGTAAGTTCCTTTGATCGTGTAATTATGATAGCAAAAATGAAATCATAAATCACTAAATAAGAGATGCTGATATAGCTAATGAGCGGCCGCGTTTTAAGAATGTACATTCAGCAGCATACACATTTAAAGGAGTAAACTGATGAATTTGATTATGAATTTATTATTTCAATTGTTTCTTATTTATAATTTTTTAAATAAGAAAGAATGCCTGTCAGCATTCACTGCATCATTCCCGATCGTGAAAGCTGCCTGGGTCACTTGGCCGCTAGTGTTTATTAATTATCAATCTTATGAATATTAGTTTTACCTGTAAATCAAAACTGTTCAAGTATAAGTAGTAATTCCGTTAATTTTACTTGCCCAAAAAATAGTAATGACGTCGACAAAAATCATATTTTTTATACGGGGTGGTCACAAATTACAAAATATCAAAAAATGTTTAGTTTTCGGGAAAACGCTATTATTTATAAAAGTTTTTGCTTGCTTAAAGTAATGTCGACAAAAATTATGTTTATTATACGGGGTGGTCAAAAATTACAATATCTTAAAATTCAAGAGTAAAGTTTGTACTTTTTGGTCACCATGTATAAAAACAAAGGTAAACAAAGGTATAAAAACAAAGGTAAACTTTGTGTTTTTTTTTTAAATTTTAAGATTTTGTAATTCTTAACCATCCTGTGTATACAACACAATTTTTGACAAAGTCATCACTATTTTTAGGCAAACAAAAACTTTTTTAAACAATAGCATTCATTCGAAAACAAAAAAAATGAGACCGTAATTTTTGATCACCCCATGAAAGATAACGTGTTTAAAACGACAAGGCCTTCAGGGTAAAACGAACAAAAAAATCGTAACACAACTGCGTTTTATTTTTTTTCAATTCATTTGAGAACATTTTACCAGTTGTGTCTGGTATTTTCAATACGCCTGCGATACTTGTGTAATATTTAAGATCTGTGATTGTTTTTTTTAAGTTTAACTGCAAATCCAATATAAGTTGGTTAATTAAAAATTACGTTTATTATTTCTTACTACATACCTAACTCATAAATTGAGATGTGTATTATATTAGTAATGCTTAAGTTTTTCAAAAATAAAATGGTAAAAAACTATGTTTATATTTATGTATAACCTTGTGTGTATAATAAACAGTTAATAGACCTATCCAGTTAGAGCAAGCGAGTAAGATAAATACAACGCAACTTGTATTGAATGAGACAATAACTCGGTGCGTAGTACGTTCTGCGCATTCTTGTGGCAAATTATGACAGTATCCATACTCAATATTATAATAAATTATTAACTAACGTGTTATTCTAAATTTATAAAATGCTAGGGACCCAATCGTACGCCAAACATTGCTAATAAACACTTAATAAACATAAGCATGCTAAAGCCAATCTGGAAATTGCCACAAACATGCACGCGCACCATAGTATTTGACGTATTCGAAACAACTCAAAAGGATCGGTATATTATGTTTCATATATTTTGTTATCATTTCCAATGTCTCCGATAGTAGCAAGGATTGCGAAATCTGTGAATTATTTTTAAATTAAAACTGTGTTGCCATAACTTCACAGTGTACGATATCGTGACTCATCAGGCTACTTGTTTTTGGTTTTCGGAACTTGAAGCAGATACGACAGCATCGGCTTTTGCTACCTGTATAATTAAATATTTTCAAATGCCCTGTGTAAGGGTAAATTGTCCCATTATATTATATAGTGATGGATGCATCTATCAAAATAGGAATCAAGTTTTAGCCAATGCTTTCTTAAACTATGCAGTCGAACAAAAAGTAGAAATTATTCAAAAATTTTTGGAGGTTAGACCCACCCAATTGGAGTGTGACTCCGTCCATAGTTGTATAGAGGAAATCGCAAGGAAACGATATTCACCTACCCAGCGAAATAATCGCTGGGTATTCTCAAAGGAGGCAAGATCTAAGCCAAATCCTTATGAAGTGATATGGATGAACTATACAATTTCAAAAATTATTCATGCAACAATTTTCATATATACGGATCTATCAAGCCTGGAAATGTGAGATATATTAATAAAATTAAATACAAAAACAAAATATGGCAACATCTTCAGCAATTTAAATCTGTCATTCATTTAGATTGTCATACATTTTACGATAACATTGAATACAAAAATGAATAAAATATTTTCATTAACCATTAACCCAGATATGCCTACCGTTCTTCTATAAGGACACTGCGTAAAAAGTTGTCTAGCACATAATTTAGGCATCTTCTCGAATTTTCCCATAGATGGCACCACTTATATCAAATAAAAGTATATTCGTTCTTGAATATTATCAATACAGCTGATCGGCAACAAGTGTTTACAGGTTGCAATAGTTTTTTATCCACGAAGAATCAGCAGATCGATCTCAGATTGGTTGGGTAAGCAATTTTCACTCAAATACTTAATTATTGACTTTATGGTAGAATATTAGGCTTTCGCATTCATTTTTGTTGCCAAAAAAATGTCAATGCATGATGTGTTTTGAAATTCCATCTCACAACATCAAATTTTTAAATGTTCTTTTAGAAGGACAGTAGGCATATAAGCAACTTTTTTTTCAGAGGTTTGAGTTTACATGAACTTCTACAATCTTTGGAAGATGACGAAACTAATGATGAGCAAACAGAAGTATCTGTAGCAATTATGCCTCCTCTCAATTATTGTGAACCAGTTACAGATGAGGACTCGGGCGATGAAGATACAGTAAACGTAAATAATCTTCCAGGTTCACAACTTCTAGCAGAAGCTGAACTTTTTCAAACCTCTCAAAGTACTCGTTATCAAGTCAAAGCACCTATGAAAATGATTACTGGTGAGTCGGATGATGAAGATAATTTACCATTGTCAGTAATAAGAAGTCGAATCATAGAAAAACGTCCAGAAAGCCAAAGCATCAAAAAAAGTTTTACATGGTCTCATCAAGATTTACCAACAACAGAGATATACTTTCCCTCTGTACAAAATGTTCAAAATTCTAATCTGCCAGGCGAACTATTTTCATTTTTTTGGAGCGATGATGTGATTGATATGTTTGTTACTTACTCCAACTTATATGCATTGAATAAAAATAAGACTGGTAACATAACAAAGGAGAAACTGAGAAATTTCTTTGCTATATTTTTGCTTAGTGGTTATATGCCCATACCTTGTCGTAGAATGTTCTGGGAGAATTCCCCTGACAGTCATAACGAATTCGTATCCAATGCTTTGTCCAGAAATCGCTTTGAGTATATTTTTAGCAACTTGCACTGTTGTGATAATGCTAATTTGGATCCATCTGATAAATTTACCAAAGTTAGACCTCTATTTCACAAAATGAATAAAGCATTTCAAGAACATGCGCCAGTACGAGAAAACCATAGTGTTGATGAAGCTATGGTACCGTATTATGGACATCATGGCTGCAAACAATTCATTAGAGGGAAACCCATAAGGTATGGGTATAAGTTATGGACGGGGACGACCAGCGAGGGATATGTTATATGGGATATGTTAAAATGTGTCAAGTTAATTATTATCTAGTTCGGTTTTCACACATTTTGGATTAAGTATTATATTTAGTTGCATTTTTAATTAAATAAATAATATAATATATTATTTGACTACTATTTTGATTCGCTATCAACGAAAAATTGTATTTCAGGATCAGATTGAGAATGATGAAGCCGGCAAAAATGAACATCATTATGAAACTCGCATCTCCATCCAGACTCAGTAAGTATCACCGTAACTAGTGTTGTTATTCAGTATTAAATACCAAATAATTTGTTATGACGAAAATTTATAACGCCACGAAGCTGTGCCATTTGTCATTAATATATCAATTAATACTAAGCCGTGAAGTAAATGGGGCCAAAAAAATACGATTGAAAAATGAGTACAGGCATGACGGTAGAAATACGGTAGGTCCATTAAAGGTCACTTTGTGTGACAGATACCTAAGAATGAAACTGTGATACATTCAAATAAAAATAAAGTTTTGGTATAACCATGTATTTTATTTTACAGAATTAACGGAAGAAATTCCTCCTGAATATTCATTTTTATACGAAGAAAACGTTGATGATGAAGATAAGGATCCTGATTTCCTACCTTCGTCCAGCGATGATAGTGATTGCGACAATGAAAATATAAAATTTTCGACAAAGAAAACAGGATGGAACCATAAAGAAAAAAATACAGAAGTATGTTGTAGTGTAATGCATTATCAAATTGATGATAATGAAATGAGTGCTTCTAGAGAAAATCCAAATGAAACGATGATAAATCGAGATAATGGTGAACATGATGAGCAAACAAATCAGATAATGGAAAGAGGGAGAAAACCAAAACACGAAGATATTCAAATGACGAATAATGAAAAGAGCGATGGTGAGCCAATTCTAGATAATGAGGAAATACTTGAATCAGGCGACCAAAATGAAGTAGTGATGGAACAAAGTGATAAAGATTAACAAATGGAAGTCGTAGTATTGGATAAAGAAAAAAATGTGAACGTTATAGAACATTAGAGAACCAAATGAAATCCGATAATTGCGCACATTAACGGATATAAGCCAACAATTTCCCATTATACAAGAGAACATGCCCCCAACAGAAAATATCTTCGTCCAGACTTAACCATTAAATTTATGCACAACGATTATTGTAATTTGCATCCTGAAGCCAAAATTAGCTATGAGGTTTACCGAAGTACTATTGACCATTTAAATATAGGATTTTATGAAACAACCCCAGAAAAGTGTGGTTTTTGCCTAGAAATGGATATCAATCCCACCGAAGAAAATCTGCAACTTAGAGCGGAGCATTTGGAAAAGGTAACATTAATTTTCTTTTATGAATTGTGCTGACCTCTTTTTTTTATAGGTTTCTCAGATCAGAGAAATGTACAAAACCGACTCGGCAATACCAATTTCGGATGCAGTTGTATTCTCAGCACATATGCAAAAAGTGGTACTTCTCCCCAGAATGCCTGATGTCAAGGAAACCTTCTTTACTTCTCGATTAATCACATTCAATGAGACTTTTGCATCAATGCAGAAAAAAGGACACCACCATTTGATTTTGTGGCATGAAGCCATCGCCGGACGTCGTGCCCAAGATGTTGCAAGTGCATTCATTAAATTCTTGACTCTAAATAGAGATTCAGAAAATGTAACTGTTTGGATGGACAACTGTACAGGGCAGAATAAAAATTTTGCTCTGTATTCGGCGATACTTTGTTATATTAATTCACATTATTGCACAACCAAGGAAATATGTTGGAAGTATTTAGTAAAAGGTCACACATTTATGGCGGCCGACGGATTACATGGACGTATTGAACAATCAATTCGGAAAGTAAAAAATGTCTATGATTTTAATGATTTTAAAAATGCGTGGCAACTATCCTCTCATCGTGCCGTGCTAACATGTATGCAACCTGAAGATTTCCAAAATTTTCCAAATATTATTCGCATGCGTAAATCGAAAGGACATATTCCATTCCATATTTTAAGGATATATCTACAGCCAAGTTTACCCGCGGATCAACGGATTTTATGTACCAAATTGATGCAGCTGGGGAATTCCTGTCCACAAAAAATACACTGAAGAAAAAGGCAAATTTGTGTATGCCTAATGGCATGTCTTCTCCCAGAGGAATTTCTATTAACAAGATGCCGACAATTATAAATGAAATAGTGCCAAAAATGCCCGAAAACAGAAAAATATTTTGGCTAAATTTGCCCTAAAATCCGAATTCTGATGATCTTCTCCAAGAAGGTTTGTAGTCAGGTTACACAATCATGTGTAAATTTTGTAGTTGTTTATTATATTTTTTTGCTGTTTTCTTCCCTTAATTTTGTTAAATATTGTTCTTTCTAATAAAATGTAGGTATAATCATATTTTTAAGTTTTACCCTATTTAAATATTTTCTATTTTAGGTTTTTTTTTAAATGTATTTGAAGATAACCCGATTATTTTTGTCAGAAAAATTAGGATATATTATAATATATCATATATACAAGTTTTTCCTTTAAATCAAAATGTGAAATTACGAATATTTACAGAGGCAAAACTATATTTAACACCTTATACTGGTTATCCACATTAAATAAATAATGACATTTTGGATATTTACAGAGGCAAAACAGTATATCGCATATTTGGACTCTCCTATATATACATTTAATCACATTGTCCCATATGTAGTTTAACTTACAATGGAATGTTCCGTCTCCTGGCCAAATTTCATACAAAAAGAACAAAAAACACAAAAACGGCATTAAAAAAATGTTTAACCATCATTTGTGCAAAACTTGTTTTTTTCACATATACTATTTTGCCTTAGCAGGCAAGATCTGCTTTTTTACATAACCTTAAATTTTTTAATCAAAAACGGCTGTTTATTTACCTCTGAAAGTGTTGGCTGAAAAGACACCAAACTAAGCAAAAATTATTCATATATACATTTTTGTACGAACACTTTAGTCTCCTACAAGGTTGCCTTTTGCCTCCTTTTGTCTCCTTTGCTTCCTTTTGTCTCCTTTTAGGAGACTTTTGTCTCCTTTTAGGAGACTTTTGTCTCCTAAAAGGTTTTTAGTCTCCTAAAAGATTGACTTTTTGCTCAATTGTTAACATCTAAGAAATTACCATTTTTTTTTTAAAATGGGGTCCTTTTTAGAAAAGCGCCAGGTGAATGGGAACAACTTGGCGGGGTGCCGGGGTGAATGGGAACTTATGGCATTCATTGAATGGGATTTAATGAAGACCTAATAATTAAAAAGCTTCCCTCATGCACTGAGAGAAGGGGAATTATGATTGTTAATAACTTAAATAACAAAGATTTTGAAAATGTATAATGTTTTATTAGTTTAAGCGTTTTTTTCCGTGTGCTAAGTATTAAAATATGTTTTTTTATTTATTTTTTTTTCAAAATGTTTTTGCCAAATAATTAGAATATTAGGTTTTTTTTTATTATAATGGCAAGTTGAGTTGTATAGGTATGTTTTTATTATTTGCATTTAAAAAAAAATAAAACAATAGTTTTTGGGTATTTTTTGTTTATTTACTGTTAAAAAATTGATTTTTTTTGTTCCCATTAACCTACCGCCGTACTAAATGCGAATAAACGTACAAAACAGCGCTTGCTCCTATTCACCACAATGGCAGGCGAATAGGAACATAAGGTTTTATTTTTTTTTGGTATTAATATTTATTATACAAAAATTAAACTTTGGCATTATGAAGTCCTCAAGTAGATCAAACTTTTGGATAGAAAATATTTTGATAAATATGAAAAGCCTTCTATGTACAGGTTCGTAAAATTCAAAAGCTGGTCTCATTCACCCCGTTTTACGGTACTGAATGTATGGGACATCCACAAATGTATTTGTATTAATATAAATGCAATAATATATTTGTATTAAACTTTTTTTTTATTTTGTGGAAATATATTTTATTTTTAACTTAGTAGGTAATATATTTTTTGAAAAAATATTTTTTTCCTTATTTCTTATTTTCTATTTCGTTTTCTGAAAATCACACCTTCAGAGTCTCATATAAAATCTATCTTTACAGATTTGGTCGAAGCAAGTATACCAAAATGTTCCTCAGAGGCCACGCTTTTAGAATCCCATGGAAAATGTATTGCAGTGTCATTCATATATGAATGCCGTGGCCTGGAAGCAAACAGTACCTGTCATGACAGTCATGTTCCCCCACGGGCCATGTCGTTCATATATGAATGACATGGCACATAATGTGTTAAGGAAACTTCCAGTATAAAATTTGACTGTATACAACTTGGTCAATCAGGATGTAATATGTTATCTTTAGGGTTTTGAGACCATTGGCAAAAGAGCAAATCAGATAGCTTCACTACGTGTCTCACAGTATGACCACATCTGTTCGCATGACAGCAAATTCTATTTTTGCTGCTATGTGTCTCCAACTTTGCGCTAATCATCGGTCTCTAAGAACAGTCGATCATCAATTCATCGAAACAGGATAATACATACCGAAATGGAGTGTGACTACATACATTCTAAAATAGAGAAAAAGCAAAGAACGTACTGGTTTATACGCCTGAGGGCTGGGCACAAATTATTCGAGATGCACGTATTACACCTTGGCCTTTTGTTGTGCATAACATGACATTTGACGATTTTTTGGACTTAAAGCTTTTTCATCAATTTCGTTTAATTTTAGGCAGATTCCCTGAAGAAAAGTTTGCGGCCTTCTGTGCATCAAAGAGCAACAATCAAAAGGATTTTATAACACGGACTTTGTGGCAGAGTTTGAGGTAGACTGTCGTTCTAAGTATATGCAAAGTCGGGGATGTTCAAAACAAGCGTTAATACACAAAGCCTACGAAAGTATACTACCCATAGCCGAGATTAAATGACAGAATTTCGAGATAATGTGCAAAGATTTAACAATATCCAAAGCCTATCATCATTTTTACCAAACTCCGCAAACAAGAATGTTCGAGATAATTTTCCATAACCTGATTCCGAGGAAAGTGAGAGCAACGCCGATAGGGCTTAAATGGCTTGTTACCTATTTTGCGTTAGAGTTCGTTGGTTTCTAGGAGTCTATTACTTTCATGTCCATGACTGAATTATAATCTGTTTCTCTTTTGTAAAAAAATAAATAAAACACTTTTGTTTTTTAAATTGTATTTTTTTTACACCAAATTTTGTTTCTTAAATAGTTGGCAAAACCAAAACAATGAATGTTATTTTTTTCAAAAATACAAACGATTACAAAATTTAATGTAAAGACAGTAGACTTCTAATATTTCGATATATTTTTTAACAGCTAATCATTGGAGTGACGTATGTTAATTAACTCACCATACTTGGGAATAGTCATGGGGATAGAATAATCAAACTCCTGCACCTTTTGAAATATGTCTGACAGCCACCGACACCTCCTACAAAGAAAAATGATTTACGTCCCAATGATGGAAACGAACATTAGTAGCGAAAGTTATGTAGCAGAAAATGGGTAGTGGTAAAATGAGTCATCAAATGAGGTTCAGTTTAATAAAACATCATGTGTAAGTATATAAAATGTAGAATTAGGTATCAGTCGTAACACAAAATAAATCAGTGATTGTTGTTTACACAGTAATTAGACAAATCGTAAAATACACAAGTTAAATCAATAGTTCAAATGTAAATGTAAGTAAATGACATTGTTGACAAGAAAAGTAAGTAAACAAACTCACCGTGTCTGGGCATAGTCATCGGGATATTTGAAAGAAAAAAATCAAACTCCTGCTCCTCTTGGAATATTCCTGACAGCCAACTCCTCCTGCAAACATAAAGTAAAATGAATTGGAAGCACCAATGATGGAAACAAACACTACCAGACAAAATGATATATCAGAAAATGGGTAGTGGTAAAATGAGTCATCAAATGAGGCTCAGTCTAATAAAACATCATGTGCAAGTATATAAAATGTAGAATTAAGGATCAGTCGTAACACTAAATAGACCAGTGATTGTTGTTTACACAGTAATAAGACAAATCGTAATATACACAAGTTAAATCAATAGTTTAAATGTAAACGTAAGTAAATGACATTGTTGACAAGAAAAGTAAGTAAACAAACTCACCGTGTCTGGGCATAGTCATCGGGATATTTGAAAGATAAAATCAAACTCCTGCTCCTCTTGGAATATTCCTGACAGCCAACCATGCCTCCTGCAAACATAAAGTAAAATGAATTTGAACCATCAATGATGGAAACAAACACAACTAGACAAAATGATATATCAGAAAATGGTTAGTGGTAAAATGAGTCATCAAATGAGGCTGTCTAATAAAACATCATGTGCATGTATATAAAATGTAGAATTAAGGATCAGTCGTAACACTAAATAGACCAGTGATTGTTGTTTACACAGTAATAAGACAAATCGTAAAATACACAAGTTAAATCAATAGTTTAAATGTAAACGTAAGTAAATGACATTGTTTACAAGAAAAGTAAGTAAACAAACTCACCGTGTCTGGGCATAGTCATTGGGAATTTGAAAGAAAAAAATCAAACTCCTGCTCCTCTTGGAATATTCCTGACAGCCAACCATGCCTCCTGCAAACATAAAGTAAAATTAATTTGAAGCATCAATGACGGAAACAAACACAACTAGACAAAATGATATATCAGAAAATGGATAGTGTAGATCAAATGAGGCTCAGTTTAATAAAACATCATGTGTAAGTATATAAAATGTAGAATTAGGTATCAGTCGTAACACAAAATAAATCAGTGATTGTTGTTTACACAGTAAAAGGACAAATCGTAAAATACACAAGTTAAATCAATAGTTTAAGTGTAAACGTAAGTAAATGACATTGTTTTCAAGAAAAATAAGTAAACAAACTCACCTTGTCTGGGCATAGTCATCGGGATATATGAAAGATAAAAATCAAACTCCTGCTCCTCTTGGAATATTCCTGACAGCCAACCATGCCTCCTGCAAACATAAAGTAAAATGAATTCGAAGCACCAATGATGGAAACAAATACTACTAGACAAAATGATATATCAGAAAATGGGTAGTGGTAAAATGAGTCATCAAATGAGGCTCAGTCTAATGAAACATCATGTGCAAGTATATAAAATGTAGAATTAAGGATCAGTCATAACACTAAATAGACCAGTGATTGTTGTTTACACAGTAATAAGACAAATCGTAAAATACACAAGTTAAATCAATAGTTTAAATGTAAACGTAAGTAAATGACATTGTTTACAAGAAAAGTAAGTAAACAATCTCACCGTGTCTGGGCATAGTCATCGGGAATATGAAAGATA
This sequence comes from Tetropium fuscum, assembly GCA_964058915.1. Classification (NCBI taxonomy): domain Eukaryota; kingdom Metazoa; phylum Arthropoda; class Insecta; order Coleoptera; family Cerambycidae; genus Tetropium; species Tetropium fuscum. The sequence continues at coordinate 42,908 of CAXKVY010002914.1, read as the reverse complement.
AAAATCAAACTCCTGCTCCTCTTGGAATATTCCTGACAGCCAACCATGCCTCCTGCAAACATAAAGTAAAATGAATTTGAAGCATCAATGACGGAAACAAACACAACTAGACAAAATGATATATCAGAAAATGGGTAGTGGTAAAATGAGTCATCAAATGAGGCTCAGTCTAATAAAACATCATTTGCAAGTATATAAAATGTAGAATTAAGGATCAGTCGTAACACTAAATAGACCAGTGATTGTTGTTTACACAGTAATAAGACAAATCGTAAAATACACAAGTTAAATCAATAGTTTAAATGTAAACGTAAGTAAATGACATTGTTCTCAAGAAAAATAAGTAAACAAACTCACTGTGTCTGGGCATAGTCATCGGGATATACGAAAGATAAAAATCAAACTCCTGCTCCTCTTGGAATATTCCTGACAGCCAACCATGCCTCCTGCAAACATAAAGTAAAATGAATTTGAAGCATCAATGACGGAAACAAACACAACTAGACAAAATGATATATCAGAAAATGGGTAGTGGTAAAATGAGTCATCAAATGAGGCTCAGTCTAATAAAACATCATGTGCAAGTATATAAAATGTAGAATTAGGTATCAGTCGTAACACAAAATAAATCAGTGATTATTGTTTACACAGTAATCAGACAACAGTTAACAGACAAATCGTAAAATACACAAGTAAAATCAATAGTTTAAATGTAAACGTAAGTAAATGACATTGTTTTCAAGAAAAATTAGTAAACAAACTCACCTTGTCTGGGCATAGTCATCTGGATATATGAAAGATAAAAATCAAACTCCTGCTCCTCTTGGAATATTCCTGACAGCCAACCATGCCTCCTGCAAACATAAAGTAAAATGAATTCGAAGCACCAATGATGGAAACAAACACTACTAGACAAAATGATATATCAGAAAATGGGTAGTGGTAAAATGAGTCATCAGATGAGGCTCAGTCTAAATAAACATCATGTGCAAGTATATAAAATGTAGAATTAGGTATCAGTCGAAACACAAAATAAATCAGTGATTGTTGTTTACAGAGTAATTAGACAAATCGTAAAATATACAAGTTAAATCAATAGTTTTAATGTAAACGTAAGTAAATGACATTGTTTACAGGAAAAGTAAGTAAACAAACTCACCGTGTCTGGGCATAGTCATCGGGATATATGAAAGATAAAAATCAAACTCCTGCTACTCTTGGAATATTCCTGACAGCCAACCATGCTCCTGCAAACATAAAGTAAAATGAATTCGAAGCACCAATGATGGAAACAAACACTACTAGACAAAATGATATATCAGAAAATGGGTAGTGGTAAAATGAGTCATCAAATGAGGCTCAGTCTAATGAAACATCATGTGCAAGTATATAAAATGTAGAATTAAGGATCAGTCATAACACTAAATAGACCAGTGATTGTTGTTTACACAGTAATAAGACAAATCGTAAAATACACAAGTTAAATAAATATTTTAAATGTAGACATAAGTAAATGACATTGTTTACAAGAAAAGTAAGTAAACAAACTCACCGTGTCTGGGCATAGTCATCGGGAATATGAAAGATAAAAATCAAACTCCTGCTCCTCTTGGAATATTCCTGACAGCCAACCATGCCTCCTGCAAACATAAAGTAAAATGAATTTGAAGCATCAATGACGGAAACAAACACAACTAGACAAAATGATATATCAGAAAATGGGTAGTGGTAAAATGAGTCATCAAATGAGGCTCAGTCTAATAAAACATCATTTGCAAGTATATAAAATGTAGAATTAAGGATCAGTCGTAACACTAAATAGACCAGTGATTGTTGTTTACACAGTAATAAGACAAATCGTAAAATACACAAGTTAAATAAATAGTTTAAATGTAAACGTAAGTAAATGACATTGTTTTCAAGAAAAATAAGTAAACAAACTTACCTTGTCTGGGCATAGTCATCGGGATATATGAAAGATAAAAATCAAACTCCTGCTCCTCTTGGAATATTCCTGACAGCCAACCATGCCCCCGCAAACATAAAGTAAAATGAATTCGAAGCTTCAATGACGGAAACAAACACAACTAGACAAAATGATATATCAGAAAATGGGTAGTGGTAAAATGAGTCATCAAATGAGGCTCAGTCTAATAAAACAACATGTGCAAGTATATAAAATGTAGAATTAAGGATCAGTCATAACACTAAATAGACCAGTGATTGTTGTTTACACAGTAATAAAACAAATCGTAAAATACACAAGTTAAATCAATATTTTAAATGTAAACGTAAGTAAATGACATTGTTTACAAGAAAAGTAAGTAAACAAACTCACCGTGTCTGGGCATAGTCATCGGGAATATGAAAGATAAAAATCAAACTCCTGCTCCTCTTGGAATATTCCTGACAGCCAACCATGCCTCCTGCAAACATAAAGTAAAATGAATTTGAAGCATCAATGACGGAAACAAACACAACTAGACAAAATGATATATCAGAAAATGGGTAGTGGTAAAATGAGTCATCAAATGAGGCTCAGTCTAATAAAACATCATTTGCAAGTATATAAAATGTAGATTTAAGGATCAGTCGTAACACTAAATAGACCAGTGATTGTTGTTTACACAGTAATAAGACAAATCGTAAAATACACAAGTTAAATAAATAGTTTAAATGTAAACGTAAGTAAATGACATTGTTTTCAAGAAAAATAAGTAAACAAACTCACCGTGTCTGGGCATAGTCATCGGGATATATGAAAGATAAAAATCAAACTCCTGCTCCTCTTGGAATATTCCTGACAGCAACCATGCCCCTGCAAACACAAAGTAAAATGAATTTGAAGCATCAATGATGGAAACAAACACAACTAGACAAAATGATATATCAGAAAATGGGTAGTGGTAAAATGAGTCATCAAATGAGGCTCAGTCTAATAAAACATCATGTGCAAGTATATAAAATGTAGAATTAAGGATCAGTCGTAACACGAAATAGACCAGTGATTGTTGTTTAAACAGTAATTAGACAAATCGTAAAATACACAAGTTAAATCAATAGTTTAAATGTAAACGTAAGTAAATGACATTGTTTACAAGAAAAGTAAGTAAACAAACTCACCGTGTCTGGGCATAGTCATCGGGATATATGAAAGATAAAAATCAAACTCCTGCTCCTCTTGGAATATTCCTGACAGCCAACCATGCCCCTGCAAACATAAAGTAAAATAAATTCAAAGCATCAATGATGGAAACAAACACAACTAGACAAAATGATTTATCAGAAAATGGGTAGTGGTAAAATGAGTCATCAAATGAGGCTCAGTCTAATAAAACATCATGTGCAAGTATATAAAATGTAAAATTAGGGATCAGTCGTAACGCTAAATAGATCAGTGTTTGTTGATTAGACAGTAATTAGACAAATCGTAAAATATACAAGTTAAATCAATAGTTTAAATGTAAACGTAACCTGCTCCTCTTGGAATATACCTGACAGCCGCCAACCATGCTCCTGCAAACATAAAGTAAAATGAATTCGAAGCTCCAATGATGGAAACAAACACTACTAGACAAAATGATATATCAGAAAATGGGTAGTTGTAAAATGAGTCATCAAATGAGGCTCAGTCTAATGAAACATCATGTGCAAGTATATAAAATGTAGAATTAAGGATCAGTCATAACACTAAATAGACCAGTGATTGTTGTTTACACAGTAATAAGACAAATCGTAAAATACACAAGTTAAATCAATATTTTAAATGTAAACGTAAGTAAATGACATTGTTTACAAGAAAAGTAAGTAAACAAACTCACCGTGTCTGGGCATAGTCATCGGGAATATGAAAGATAAAAATCAAACTCCTGCTCCTCTTGGAATATTCCTGACAGCCAACCATGCCTCCTGCAAACATAAAGTAAAATGAATTTGAAGCATCAATGACGGAAACAAACACAACTAGACAAAATGATATATCAGAAAATGGGTAATGGTAAAATGAGTCATCAAATGAGGCTCAGTCTAATAAAACATCATTTGCAAGTATATAAAATGTAGAATTAAGGATCAGTCGTAACACTAAATAGACCAGTGATTGTTGTTTACACAGTAATAAGACAAATCGTAAAATACACAAGTTAAATAAATAGTTTAAATGTAAACGTAAGTAAATGACATTGTTTTCAAGAAAAATAAGTAAACAAACTTACCTTGTGTGGGCATAGTCATCGGGATATATGAAAGATAAAAATCAAACTCCTGCTCCTCTTGGAATATTCCTGACAGCCAACCATGCCCCTGCAAACATAAAGTAAAATGAATTCGAAGCTTCAATGACGGAAACAAACACAACTAGACAAAATGATATATCAGAAAATGGGTAGTGGTAAAATGAGTCATCAAATGAGGCTCAGTCTAATAAAACATCATGTGCAAGTATATAAAATGTAGAATTAGGGATTAGGCGTAACACAAAATAGACCAGTAATTGTTGTTTACACAGTAATTAGACAAATCGTAAAATACACAAGTTAAATCAATAGTTTAAATGTAAACGTAAGTAAATGACATTGTTTTCAAGAAAAGTAAGTAAACAAACTCACCGTGTCTGGGCATAGTCATCGGGATATATGAAAGATAAAAATCAAACTCCTGCTCCTCTTGGAATATTCCTGACAGCCAACCATGCCTCCTGCAAACATAAAGTAAAATGAATTCGAAGCACCAATGATGGAAACAAACACTACTAGACAAAATGATATATCAGAAAATGGGTAGTGGTAAAATGAGTCATCAAATGAGGCTCAGTCTAATAAAACATCATGTGCAAGTATATAAAATGTAGAATTAGGTATCAGTCGTAACACAAAATAAATCAGTGATTGTTGTTTACACAGTAATCAGACAACAGTTAACAGACAAATCGTAAAATACACAAGTTAAATCAATAGTTTAAATGTAAACGTAAGTAAATGACATTGTTTACAAGAAAAGTAAGTAAACAAACTCACCGTGTCTGGGCATAGTCATCGGGAATATGAAAGATAAAAATCAAACTCCTGCTCCTCTTGGAATATTCCTGACAGCCAACCATGCCTCCTGCAAACATAAAGTAAAATGAATTCGAAGCACCAATGATGGAAACAAACACTACTAGACAAAATGATATATCAGAAAATGGGTAGTGGTAAAATGAGTCATCAAATGAGGCTCAGTCTAAGGAAACATCATGTGCAAGTATATAAAATGTAGAATTAAGGATCAGTCGTAACACTAAATAGACCAGTGATTGTTGTTTACACAGTAATAAGACAAATCGTAAAATACACAAGTTAAATCAATAGTTTAAATGTAAACGTAAGTAAATGACATTGTTTACAAGAAAAGTAAGTAAACAAACTCACCGTGTCTGGGCATAGTCATCGGGATATATGAAAGATAAAAATCAAACTACTGCTCCTCTTGGAATATTCCTGACAGCCAACCATGCCCCTGCAAACATAAAGTAAAATGAATACGGAGCATCAATGATGGAAACAAACACAACTAGACAAAATGATATATCAGAAAATGGGTAGTGGTAAAATGAGTCATCAAATGAGGCTCAGTCTAAATAAACATCATGTGCAAGTATATAAAATGTAGAATTAGGTATCAGTCGAAACACAAAATAAATCAGTGATTGTTGTTTACAGAGTAATTAGACAAATCGTGAAATATACAAGTTAAATCAATAGTTTTAATGTAAACGTAAGTAAATGACATTGTTTACAGGAAAAATAAGTAAACAAACTCACCGTGTCTGGGCATAGTCATCGGGATATATGAAAGATAAAAATCAAACTCCTGCTACTCTTGGAATATTCCTGACAGCCAACCATGCCCCTGCAAACATAAAGTAAAATGAATTTGAAGCATCAATGATGGAAACAAACACAACTAGACAAAATGATATATCAGAAAATGGGTAGTGGTAAAATGAGTCATCAAATGAGGCTCAGTCTAATAAAACATCATGTGCAAGTATATAAAATGTAGAATTAAGGATCAGTCGTAACACGAAATAGACCAGTGATTGTTGTTTAAACAGTAATTAGACAAATCGTAAAATACACAAGTTAAATCAATAGTTTAAATGTAAACGTAAGTAAATGACATTGTTTACAAGAAAAGTAAGTAAACAAACTCACCGTGTCTGGGCATAGTCATCGGGATATATGAAAGATAAAAATCAAACTCCTGCTCCTCTTGGAATATTCCTGACAGCCAACCATACCCCTGCAAACATAAAGTAAAATAAATTCAAAGCATCAATGATGGAAACAAACACAACTAGACAAAATGATTTATCAGAAAATGGGTAGTGGTAAAATGAGTCATCAAATGAGGCTCAGTCTAATAAAACATCATGTGCAAGTATATAAAATGTAAAATTAGGGATCAGTCGTAACGCTAAATAGATCAGTGTTTGTTGTTTAGACAGTAATTAGACAAATCGTAAAATATACAAGTTAAATAAATAGTTTAAATGTAAACGTAACCTGCTCCTCTTGGAATATACATGACAGCCAACCATGCCCTTGCAAACATAAAGTAAAATGAATTCGAAGCACCAATGATGGAAACAAACACTACTAGACAAAATGATATATCAGAAAATGGGTAGTGGTAAAATGAGTCATCAAATGAGGCTCAGTCTAATAAAACACCATGTGCAAGTATATAAAATGTAGAATTAAGGATAGTAGGGTGAAAATGAGAGTTCTGGATCAGACCCCCCACCAAATTGACCCCCCCACCACTTTTCCCCCACCACCAATCCCACCCACTCCTTACCCCCCACCAATCCCACTTTTTATTGGTCCCCCACCAGCATCCTATTGGCTTACACATCACCCACTCCTTTCTGTTTTCAACAAATCAAGGTATGGAGAGTTCTAGATCACCTTCCCATACCATAATCTCCCACCCGCTATTCAAACTTTCGAGGTTTCTGAATATTTCAACCACAGTCAAACAAGAGTAATGGCTTACAATACTAGTGCGTTTACTTTACCTGAACTTCAAGTTGATTTTTCAAATAGTACTCCACCAACTTTTCAGAATAAAAATGATTGCGTAGTAATAGGTGAACGGAGATACCAGCTGAACAAATCGAAATGTAAATTCGCGTCTGTTGGATTAGCGTATGATTTCCAGTACGAACCATGCATAAAATTAAGTGGAACTAAATGTGATACTGTAGTATTTAACCAAGATGAGTGGAAGTGTTTCCTCACATACCAAGGGGTTATAACGAACTACTTTTATATTAACGATGTTATGCAATCGATGGATGTAGGAAACTTTCGTATAGAGTTTGAGAAAGGATCACATTCCCGATTTATAAAAATCTTTAAAAATAATTCCTATGTATGTCTGGGATATGAAACAATATCTAGATTATGGGAGTCCTAACCCCTGATCGAGTATCGGCTTGATATGCTAGAAAGATTGCAATTTAAAAACTATTTCAGTGTTGTACAAAAAGGGGTGCAATGTCAATCAGGAGATGTGCTTGAAAATGCACTAAACATAGTTAACAAAAATCGCAATAGTGAAAATGTGATAATGATTATGGAATTAATTTATATTCATCCTGAAGTGTTTACGAGTGAGTGTTGTAGTAAAACGAGAAATGAAAAAAGTTACTTTTAATGAAGGGTGCAATATAACTCACCATCTTATCGTTTGGAGGTTCGCATACAATTCGTCTAGGAAGAAATACTGGGAAATTGTAGCTATCGACCGAATGCGCTTTAAAAGACGTATCGAACAATTTGCAGTAATTATTAACCCTGTATTAGATGTAAAGCATAGAAATGATGTATATGAGAAAATGTATAATAAAAATAAATAACTAAATCATATGTAAATGTTGTTTTATTTAAAAAATACATAATAACAATTAAACAAGTTCATTTTTATTAATCCATGAATTATGTTTATTACCAAGTCCTAGCCATTTAACAGTTTGTTTCCTTTGTATCTTAATACTTTTTCAACAAGATAAATATCGGGGTGCTTTACTAACTGAAGTTCCTCTTCATAGAATCCTCCCTTGATTTCAACATTTTCTTGATCTTTCAAAAAATATACAATGGGATTACCGTGTTTTACTTTTACAACTGTAAAGATTTCATTTGACCAGTTCGGAGTGTAACCTTTTGTAAAGGCTTCACGGTATTTGCTTATGCGGACGGCATGATCCACTCTAAATTTTGGATTCTTAGGATCAATCGTTTTAAGGTGACTATATACGGTTTGTAAAAGATATTTTTCATTTTTCTTCTTAACATCAGTAGGCTTCATTCCAGTTGTTTTGTGCACGGTGTTATTGTATTTCTCAACTATATCAGGTAAAACAGATATCCATTTATAATTTCCTTGCAAACTAAATTGTTTCCACATTCTATTTTTCAAAGTTCTGTTGACTCTTTCAACAACACTCGCCTTAAGATTGGAATATGTGCTGTAATGATTGAGTTTCAATTTTTCCATCAACCCCTTAAATTCAGTGTTATAAAATTCTTTCCCCATATCAGTTTGAATGTTTTTTGGTAAAGTTCTCATTTGAGATAAAATATTCCTCATAGCATCAGTTACATTTTTAGCGGACTTAGATTTGACAGGCTCACACCAAACAAACTTCGAAAACGCATTTATAGTTACCAAAATGTACTTGTACCCGCGATTGACTTTTGCGTATGGAATCATTTCGACTAAGTCTGCTTGAAGCAGATCATTCAATCCTTTAACGATCACCCGTCTTCTTTTAAAGCGTTTTCTTGCCGGTTTATGTAATTCATTTACTACATCCTCCTTGAGGTTAACCATCTTTAGCTATATGACACTGAAGAACTATTTCAACATATAAAGACGCGTTGACAAGTGTTGAAGGATGTATTAGAAAAGATAATATATCTCCTTTGTTTATATCCTTTCCTGCCAGCATGTCTGGACTAAGAGTATCTTTTATAACCCTATTTAGAGTAACTGTGGTAACATCAGGAAAAATAGAAATATTTTCAATTTTCCCAGACACTGGAAATATATACTCAGTCGTTTGATTTTCTAGCAAGTAGTGCAAATTACCCTTGAGTGGATTAAAATGTCCACATATAGTTAAAACACATTTGCTATGATGTAAAGACGGTTCACAGATGTAAAACGGCGATGAAGTTGGAGCAGAAGTTAGCAGAGATGGTGTGTTAGTAACTGGTATAGAATATGGAGTTGTTTTAGATGCTAGCATATGTCTACCAAATGTATCAATAGGCATGGTTGATACTACTCCACAGTATTCACTCAACTGACTACACACATCATCATACCAGTAATTTATTGTATAATTTTACCTTCCCTGAGCTCTTCTAAAATTGAGAGTATCTCGTTGTTATGTCCTGTATTCCCAGCAGATTGTGAAGCTACTAGCAGCTTTAGTCTATCTACAAGCTCGTTATAATCATCAAAATATTGATATTCTTTACGTTTATTATTCAAATCCAACATGTGAAGTTTTAAACCTTTACCAGTCGTATAAGCTCTACTTCGCGTTTGTATTAGTCTGGAATTTGAAAGTGAATTAGATCTCGGTCTGGAAATTGTGGGAAGTATCTTTGCCGGTATTGCTGAGGTGGGTTTTTGTACAGTAGTTTTGTTAAGAAGCTTGCTTTGTGACATCGAATGTAACGTTGTAATGCGTGGTTTAATTATATCGACAAATTTTGACGCGCGCGATGTTGATAGACCCCTGTCCGGACTATAACCCAAATATTGAGCGTTGGTTCTCCTAATTATATCGATATACTCATCAATATCTGTTGATCTATAACCTGCTGGATGCTTCTTAAATAGTAATTCATAGAGTCCAGGCGTTCCTTTATATTTTAAATCATTAATAACAATGTCAGGTCCCTCAAAGTCGATCGAAGAGTCACCAATCGCATATTTCTTTGAGTACGGGTCAAAATATATTCCAAAAGTATCGTCGAATTCATTTTTAGAGTCTGCAAGTTTTTCCTCGATGTACGCTCTAGGTAGAGGAGCATTAAATTTTTGTAAGTACAGATCATGCTCTGTAGTCGCAGTAGAATCTGCTATTTGTAACGGGAAGGTTTCATCGAAAAAGCTCTCACTAAACTCAGGTCTTACTGTCGTCCCATCGCGCTGAAATGTTTCATCATCCAGTTCGATTGGTGTCATATGGTAATATTCATGGGGCGGTTGTCCTCGAAAAGGTAAACTGTTGCGGGTTTCTTCTTTTACCTCTTTTTTAATATCGCCTTGCGGAAATACTTTTTCGGACTTGGCGAGTGTTGTTACTATTTCTTTCAAAGGTTGAGTTATGGGCATATAGTTTTTTTCTAATTGGGCCTGCGATTTAACTGTCACTCTTTAGAGCTTGGTACTTTTGTTTTAACGCTTTTCTGGAAGCTAAAAGCTGTTTTTTAACCGATGCGTCATTATGGCGATTACTGTAGCACTAACGCATATCAAACTTATTTTCCTTTCGATATCTCCCGGACTGCATAGGGCAGTCTTTATCTATTACTACGAATCCATATTTATCTTTCCGACATGACGCACAGATATCCTTAAAATCTTGAAATGACATGTCAACATTCACGTTGTCATCATATATATGCTTTAGATTTGTTATATCCTGCTGAAATATTACAATAAGGTTTGCATTATCTCGTATTAACTGTTTGGGAATGGAGGGATAAGTTTGACATAGATAAAAACAATCTGTAATTTTATGACGACCAAAACAGAAGTAGCTTTTTATTATACTCTGCTCACATGACACAACATCATCGAATATTATTACTGAATTATCTCTAATCTGATCTGGATGTATGACATCTTCCCCATCTTTAAACTCATAATATCCAATATCCTTCAGGGGGTGTAATAGCGTTCGCAGGTAATCATACTTTGGTTGGTATAATGATTTTGAATACAGATAAATATTTTCGAAACGTAAACCATTGGGGTGCTCTAATATACTCAACATTACATTAGTTTTCCCAGATCCGGACGCACCCACAATTAAACCCCGTTTTGACTGACCACCAAACAAAACTCCGTGTTTTTGGAAAACGGGTTCACAACTAATGTTATCATAGTTATTGATAGGTAAGGAGGCGAATTGCTTTTCAAACTTCATTTGGGGTTAACCGTAAGAAACTGTGGAATTCTCTAAGGAAGTGGGTATATTTGGCCATTCCCAATGCGTACAGACTTATTCACTCAACAAAAAGGGAAGAGTATAAAATGGCGAAGCGGAAACATATCTCAGTAAGTAATCGTAAAAAGTCCATCAAGAGAGGTCGCGGGTTAGTCAACACCTTGATTAATAAACTGCCTTTCGAATTGCATTTACCGGGTGGGTATAGATACTGTGGTCCAGGTACTAAATTAGATAAGAGGTTAGCTCGTGGTGACCAGGGAATAAACCCTCTAGACGAGGCATGCAAACAACACGACATAGCATATTCTAAATTCGAAGATACTAGTACAAGAAATATTGCGGACAGAGAACTAGCGACGGCAGCTTCTAATGTATTTGTTCAGTTTTTAATAAACCTTTAAAGCGTAAATATGTCGTTTACTTTCGGTCTTAGTGGAGAATCTTCTGCGTTAAGTTATAGTTTTAATCCACCTTTATATTTGGAAGACGATGTAGAATATGAAATTGGACTAACAAACTTTGAGACCTACAACAGTATTCCAAACATCGATGATACCAATAACACATTTAAATGGGGTAAAAATTACGAGTATACAGTTTCGCTCCCAATCGGCGCTTGTAATATCTATGACATTACAAATTATATGGTAAACGCGATAAAGCGAGAAGATGATGAAGCTGTTATTAAGATTACTCCAAACATTAATACTTCTAAAGTAATTATTAAATCAAATAGGAACATTTCTTTCGACGTAGATAACTACTTAGGACCAGTTTTAGGTTTCGAAAAAAGAAATTTAGACATTTATTTCAAAAATGTTTCAGACGATATAGTGAGAATCTCTAAAATTAATACTATATGTGTAGATTGCAACCTTGCAGTAGGATCATTTGTGAATGGGCAGCCCGCTCACATCATACATCAGTTCTTCCCAACGGTACCTGTAGGGTATAAAATAGTCGAGTCACCTTTAAATATAATTTATTTCCCTGTTAGCGTTAAAACTATAAACAGCATTGCGATAAAACTGGTAGACCAAGACGGGCGTCTTATAAATTTCCGAAACGAAACTCTAACCGCGAGATTACATCTGAGAAAAGTGAAATTGTAAATATGGTTCTTAGATTTCATTCACACCATAGTCAATACCAACCATACCATATAAAAAAACATCAAAGGAAGAAAACTGTTAGTACCTCCCGAAGGGCGAAAGGGTTAACAACAGAAAATCGAACAGAGTTCTTAAAGTCTCTTGGATTGCAATTACTGGTGTAATGGATCTGCTAAATGTAACCGGTCAACCCTTTAGCGATAATTCAGTCGAAGATTACCAATTTCATACATATCAACCATATATACCTGGAAACGTGAACTATAATGATGAAATTAGAATACCTATTCAAGATTTAGATGCGCATACCGCACCTTGCAATAGTTATTTATACGTCGAAGGAAAATTAACAAAGTCCGATGGGAGTGCCGCTAAAAAATTGGAATTTATAAATAACGGAATCGCATATATCTTCCGGGAAATTAGATATGAACTTAACGGTATTGTTATTGATTCAGTTAGGAATGTAGGACTAGTTTCAACTCTTAAAAGTTACTTATCTTACAACGAAAGCGAAAGCGTTTTATTGCAAAATGCCGGATGGTTCCCAAAAAAGACTACACCCACAACAGCCCCGGAGGAAAAAATTATAGTGGATGCCAAAGGAAATTTTAACGTATGCATACCACTAAAGCTTCTACTAGGATTTTTTGAAGACTTTCGGAAATTAATTATTAATATGAAACAAGAACTGGTATTGATACGCGGTAGTAACGATAAGGATGTTATAAATAGCTCAGACGAAAGTGAGGAGCCTAAAATAGATATACATAAATTATTCTGGAGGGTTCCACACGTAACCGTGAGTATTCAAGAACAACTCATATTGAATAAAATCATTAACAAGAACGTGGAGCTACCCATTAAATTTAGAAGTTGGGAATTAATCGAGTACCCTTCTCTATCGGCTACAACTAGACACACCTGGCCCGTCAAAACAACAACCAGAGTTGAGACACCCAGACATGTTATTATTGCTTTTCAAAAAGGCCGAAAGGGGAAAATCACCACAGATATGTCCAAATTTGATGATTGTAGTCTAAAAAATGTACGAATATTCCTTAATTCGGAAAGATACCCATATAACGATCTATATTTATATTTTGCGAATAATAAATTTGCCACACTATACGAAATGTTTGCAAATTTTCAGGAATCGTACTATTCGCATAAAACTAATCAACCTATTTTTACCCCCAATGAATTCAAATCCCACGCTCCAATTACACACATTGACTGCTCAAGGCAGAAGGAAACACTTCAAACAGGATCCATTGTTATTAGAATCGAGTTTGAAACAGATGAGCCGACAACTACCGATACAACAGCATACTGTCTCATCTTACACGAGAAACACTTTACTTACAATCCTCTAACAAAAATTGTAAAACAATATTGAAGTGCGCATGTCAGATAATCATTATTTAAGGCTTAGTATAAAACACTCCGAAATAAGAATCCATAATGTACTCAACGTTCAAACACCGACTAGCTCTCTTCCAACGAAATCTAAGAAAACTGAGACGGGATATCGGGCTATATTGTCAGATTAAACTACAAACCGTTAAGTTGAGTCATCTACAGTTATGAGGAATCTTGTTGTAGACGTTCAAGGATTTAAAATTGAAAAAAATAGATTTGTCTTGAAGGAATTTGCAGCTTACGATGGGGATAAACTGTGTCATTATATATTTAAGCCACCGTTTCCGTTTGACATGCTAGACATAGAATATCAAGAGAAAGCGAAATGGTTAACAAATAATCATCACGCATTAGATTGGGCGTGTGGTTATACACAGCTGCATTTATTTGACCGAATCATTAACAGTGTAACATCGTGTGCGGATCGAGTATACGTAAAAGGAAAAGAAAAAGCTTCTTACATTCAACGTTTCATCCCTAAACGAGTGACAGTAGTTGATGAGCAGCCCCGTTTAATGAAGTCAAATCCAAAATGTTTTTACCATAAAACAAATTGTTGTATATGTGCACTATCTAATGTATTTTATTTATATGAAAACTTTATAATGTCTTAACATCCAAATAAAGATACTGTTTTTTTACTTAAATAGATTTTAATTACGCTTTATGACTAATGTATTCGGATTTTGTAAGTGCATCGTATTAATAGCGAGTATAGGTATAAAATTACCCAATATGAAAGAAATAACTTGATTTTTAGTAAAATTTTTTGATTTTTTGGTATGTTTGACATCAAAAAACAAAAAAACAAAACAAACAAAAAGTGGGAACTGGATACTGGCCTTGGCTAACCAATTGGTAATGTTGACCGATGGATAAGTTGAAGAAGCCATTTTGTGAATTGGAGAAAACAGATGACCTTTGATTATCTAAAGTATTTGTTTTAATGAAACAACAATCATATTTACATAAAGTTTATTGATAAATAAATTTACAATTCGTTATTTCTCCGTAGTTGAGTCGGTTTCATCAGCAGAACTGTCTTCTCGACTACTGCTATCAAGTCCTGCAGAATTTAACATCTGGCGCTGCTCTGGGGTCAAATATTGCTGAAGACGGTAAAGAAATTGTCCTAGTCCCAGCCTAATTAATTCAGATACTAGGAAAGTAGCACAAATATCCTCACTACGAAATCGCTCACATATTATTGCGCCACTATTATATTTGTCTGCAAGTTCAGTACAATCTTCTTCTGAAAGAAATCTACCCATACCATATACGGCTTCGTGTTCAGCATCAAATTGAAGATTTCGGAATTGTTGTAACAAATAAGAAACACCGCTGTTGAAGTCGGTGACTTCAACGTCTTGTACATAACACATCCACATTATTACTACCAGTTGTTTGCGAAGAAGCTGAGGTAAATAGAAACTAAAGAAATGTTGAGAGAAATGAAGTTTTATAAGCAGTCCCCCACCACTAATTAAACCGGTTTTGCATGGGTGAGGGAAAGTGCAGAAATGGAGATAAAAATCGTTACAATATATTAAAGCAAAGTATCTAAGTCGAAAATATCTAGATAAAACTGGTTGAGTTCCTCCGGTTCATCAGTAACGGTTTTATAACCAGTACATAATTCGGTAGCCAATCTAATTAACTCATCCAAATTACTTTCTGAAGATTCTGAAGGTATTTTTTTATGACCCCAAGCCAACGTTTTAGTCAACCCGGGGAGAATATATCTTTTATCATCAAGGGAAGATAAAGCTACTTTATTTTTTAATTCAGTGTACATGGTATGCATATGCGATTTAAATATGTACATTTTTCTAAAAATAGAACCTCCCTTTTCAACAATTTGTTTGTAGTCACAAACACGCAAATCTTTATTAATAACAGCTTTTGAAATTCCTTTAGCTTTTTTCGTTACACTGTCACCGAGCTCAACACAGTACGCCTTTGCTCCAGTGCCATAAAAACTTTTTATAGGAACCCCCGCATATTCGTCTTTCATTTTACCAACAACCGATTGATTTCTAGGAATCCCATGAATATTCCCCTCTTTGTAATATGATGTGTCAAACCAATCGATATGTTGTTTTATATCATCGTAAATATTTTCCGTTTGAATTTCTAAAATTAAGGAATCTGTGTCAGTGTAACAAAGGGACGCGTTTTCGCCATATGTAGATTTTATGAATTTATAAAAGAAATCATAAATGACCGTCTTCGAGATGTCTAAAATTGAAAAACCAACATATAAGGGCTTATCGTAACAAATTTTTAGACGATTCATTTGAACGGCGACTAAATTTTCTGAAAACACGGAAGCCGACTTGAAATTCGGCATGCTGATGTAAGACTCTGCTCCTTTGCTACCGCGACTATTTCTCCAGTGAGAGAGAAGTTTTATATCTACACGTTTATCCACGTTTTCCATAGTTTTACCGAATGTTGAATTAATAAAATATTTAAAAAGATCTCTTTCGAATGCGTTTTTAGCGGAATTTCGTAAAAATGTGTTTAAATCAATATATGGTTTTAACCATGGTGCCTGTGAAAATTCCAAAACTCTATGAATTTTTGTTAACCTTAAACCGTGTTGTATGCACTGCTTCAGGTTTCTGTAATGAATAATAGAATTAGATTTAGAATTTAATGTTAGAGTAAGCTTAGAATGTTTGCTACCAGGTGGCACAAAATTCTCTGGACAAAAAGGTAAGTCATTATGAAGATCTTGTAAACTTTCAGGATATTCGATATCTACTTCCAATACATAACCTTTTCCATCATCATCCTCTATAAGTAAGGGATTAAAATTGGAAATTTCGTTATGAGAAAGCCATCTAAAGTTTCCTATTGGAAGGCTTTGAGACATTGCAAAACCGTAAAGATTTGTGGCGTCTAGGTAAGTAATAAATGTATTAGGTTTAGACGCATCATAATTTTCAATAAATATATTATTGGCAATAGCTTTTCGATTGCTACACTGGCTTACCCCACCACGAATACCCTTTCTGAAGAAGTGAAGCATATCAATATCCGTAAGGAGCTCTAAGGATACACACGTTTTTCGCAACATCGCATCCCAGCTTAGCGAGGGTGCAGTTATATACTGAGCAGGATCTAATTTATAGTTATCTAGAGAAATTTGACGAAAATTTTCAAAAACATCAGCTAATAATAAAACATCTGACTGTAAGTAAATATCGGAATATTCACCCAAAGTTTTGCATTGAAACGCTTGCCAGACATCAGTAGCCCGATTATAATCATCATCTGATATAGTACTACCACGCAAGATATCGAAAAATTGAGTCTTAGTAGGTAATTGACACTCGTCAAGTTTACTCATACAATCTACATATGAATATGGGAAAATACCTTTGCGACGCAATAAATCAAATTTTTGTTGATCGGGGAAATATTGTAAAATCTTGATCGCAGATGTGGCAACACTTACTAGAATTAAAATTTTCTTTTTCAACGTCGGTAAGCGGTCGCATTGGTTTGACATCTTTAAAATAGTTATTATATAACCTTTGTACAATATCTCCGAGCTTCTTTACAAAAGTTTCCGCAACATCTGACCCCCGATAATATACTAATTCCGATAAACTATCATCAAAACTACATTTTACGTAAAAGCAAAAGGAATAAGGTACATGCTCGAATGCTTGTAAAGTAAATGAGGAATCAAGTGATGGTTGCGTGTGTTGGATTGGTTTCAAGATACTTTCAAAATCTGCGTAAATGACAAAAGGGAGTGAAAGTTGTTTTTGGAAATTAACAAATTTTAGTACATTTTCAGGAAGAACTTCTCCAAATTTATTTACTATTTGATCTGTTGTGGGTAATTTAGTACATATAAAATTACAGTCGCGAGTTTCATGCTCTTTTAAGTGCTGTGGATTTTTAAATGATTGTAAGCAACCATTACAAATGTATATCTGACCATTATGTCGCGACTTTTGATTTGATACTAGCCTCGATAAATTTTTAATATAACAATAATGACTATCTCCGCTATCATTTGTGATGAGCAGAAGATTTACATGCTTATCTCGTCGATGCTCGGTAAAATAATATGGCCCTACAATTTCACAAAGAGTGACTCCATTTTTAAATTCATTACTCACACCAAAAACGTTAATTGAAATATCATTAAGCATTTCAAATCTGGGGATGGATTTCAGCGTAACAGGAAATTCTATACCGTCAAAATTTAGCACTGTAGAATAATGTGGATATGATGATATTCTGGTTGAATTGTCACTTGCAGGATATAACGCAGCAGTCACAGCCCACGCGAAACACTTATTATCGTGATTAACTATATTTACAACGGCTTTTTTACGTTCAATCTGCTTAGGTAGTGGGATGTATGAAGAAGCACTTAAAGGATTATATCTGTTAATATTCACTTCCAGGAACATAATTTGTTGAAGCGACCACCCTGATAGGCGCTCTTGGAATTCGGATGCCTTAGTCACTATCACTTTTTGGAAATTATCAAATATTGCGGATAAATCAGAAGAATGTGTGATTATTTGATTTTCCGTATTAAACGACTTGAGATCAATGTCTTTATCTGGTATGATATATAGGGAAAATAGTTCCACATTCACTTTTAAACCACCCCACATGTGACGGTAATCCGAAATAACCGTAAACACTTTTTCTTTAATTTCCATGAAAAACGAAGCATGATCTATATGGTGATGTTTACTAGAGAAGCGGTAACTAGCAATTCTAAATCTTAGGGGGTTCTGAAGTCGCTCGACACCATCTTCTAATGTAGTCTGAACCTTTTTATGGTCATTCCTCCTCATATGACCAACGAAACATCGTTTTGGTATACGTTCACTACATATCGGACATTCAATTAAGGTAGAAAGTGAAGTGCTAGGTAGATTTTTGGAACTACAATCACTTGTAGGTGGATGTTCAAGTTTAGGTTTCTTGCCTGATTGATTTTCACAACTTCGATATGCACAACTTTCTTTGCGGTGGCGTGAATTATATAAACAACACCTGATCATGACCTGAGATGCCGCTTCCTGGAATACCGCAACGAGTGTCATGTTATCCCATACATGTATGAATTATATCTCTTAACAGTCAGTCACGTATGTACTAGCTCCCTAGCCGTAGGCTATTGCATATTTGTCCTTAACTTGTGAAATCATAAAGTAATTAAAATCTTTTTAAAAACGGATTCTCCAAGTCATTATATTTAACTGGCGCTGCGAACAGGATTGTGCTACGTTGATGAGAAAATTGTGTAAATTCATCCCTCAACGGTGGATTTTTATCCTTCAAGTGCAATTCCAAAGAACACGGCTGTCCGATCCCTGGACACTTGAGTGAAGAATCTACCCCAAGATCAACTTCTACACAAGACGTCTCAATCTAGAGAACGAAAAAGAAGATTTCAAGCAGAAGGTTCCCGGAACATGAACAATTCCATCTACTTCCTGTAAGTTATCCTATTTTTCATACTTAAGTATCATTTTTAACCAATAAGACGAATATTTTTCAAGCTATTCTTATTATTTACAACGCTATATGTCTACTAAGAAAGTCCTTGTAGAACTAGTAGAAAGCAACAAAGCAAATAATAGACCGAGACCATACCCTCAGCCTATTATAAATCAAACCATTATTGAAGAAAATTCTTCACACCCCTCAACTTCTTTAAATTCAGATTTAAATATGACAATGCCTACAATCCATACCAGTGATATTTCCGAACTATTAAAAACTCTACCCCATTTTGGACAAGACGACAACTTGCCGTTATTTATTCAAAAGGTCGAAAGTATAATCAATATATTATCCACCTTTGCTTTAACCCAATTTCAGGAAATATTAGTAACACAGTCAATACTTAGCAAACTTAAGGCACAAGCCGCCACGAATATATTTCACGAAAATGTTGCCGATTGGTCAGGTATTAAGAAAGCCTTAGTTAAATATTACGGCGACAATCGAAACGAAAATTTATTAACCTCTAATTTAAGACAACTAAAACAATTGCAACATGATTCCATAATTAATTTTTATCATAAAATTTTAGAATCACAAAGCTCACTTATTCAACACGCTCAATTAAATATAGTACAGCAACCTATACTAGATCACGAATTAACAAAAATTAAAAACATGGCTTTAGAACAATTTAAAATAGGCGTTCGAGAACCTTATCGAACTATGTTATCATATGTACCCCCATCTTCGTTAGAAAACGCCCTACTTAGATGCCAAGAGCACGACAATACCCAGCAATCTATCAGACAATTACATAATATCCAACATCAAAAACCACAAAATTTACCACATAAAGTTATTCAGCATCAAAAACAATTTTCTAACCATTATCAGAATAATTTCCAGCAACAAAAACAATCAGCACCCCCACGTCAGTTTCCGTATGACATAAACAAACCAACGCCGCCTCGAACTTACCCTACTAACGCCCAAACATTTGGTAACCCAAAACCAATTTCCCATCAATTCAAACAAAATCCGAATCAACCCTATAAACCAACGCCGATGTCCATTCAATCATCAATGCCTTCTAGACAATCCCAGACAAATAAAAATCTTATCAGTAGAGAACTCCACAATATTGAGACCAATGATACCCAAGAAGAAACATATATCCCCGAATATTCAGATTACCAAGACTATGACGAAATAGTTGAGACCCCCGAAATTGCCGAAAATTATTATGACCCTGATCAAGAACAAAATTTTCCAGACATAGCCTCTCCCCCACTTCCGTTAACTTAAATAACGTAAATTATGGCTCAAAACTTCCATTCTTTTACTTACCAGAAAAAGACCTTAAAATATTAATAGACACAGGAGCCACTGACTCCATCATAAATCCAAACAAAATCGCCCAATTTAAGAAAAATATATTTTTAGAAGAATTTCAAGTTACCGGTATGCACAGAACATTTAAGTCGAACAAAAACATTAGAATACAACTTTTTGAAGAATTAGGACTCAACAATATTTTAAATATTAGAGTAGTACCTTGGCATAATCGATTTGACGTACTAATAGGTTCAAAAGATTTATTACAATTAAAAGCTAACATTAATTACAAAAATAAAATTCTACAACTTAAAGATATTGTAATTCCCTTTTACTTAGAATATAATAACAAAGAAATTACTGTACATAATAAGGAAACAAATATTTTATCTATACCCACTCTTATAGAGGAAGGAGATGTGTACATCCCCGAACAACAAATTAACGACACGATAATTCCAGAATGCTTTGCTACCACCTTCAACGGTATTGCAAAGATCCCATTCTTTAACCCAACTCAACTTGAAATTAATTTTCACGAACGAATAAATGTCATTCCATGCGAATATTTCGATACTCAATGTCCCGAAAACTCTCAAGAAAAAATTAAAATTTCAGAGGAAGTCAGAACTTCCCATTTGAACGTAGAAGAAAAACAAAAAATTATTAATCTTTGCCACAAATTTAAAGACGTATTTTATTCTGAAGATTGTGACCTTACATTTACAAATCAAATTAAACATCATATTCGCACCCAAGATAATAACCCTATCTTCACAAAATCTTTCCGTCACCCTTACAATATGCAACAAGAAATTGAACGACAAATCTCAAAATTACTTAAGGACAACATTATTAGACCAAGTATATCTCCATATAGCTCTCCTGTATGGATAGTATCAAAAAAAGCTGATGCCTCAGGTAAAAAGAAATTTAGAATGGTTATCGACTATCGTAAATTAAATGAAAACACTATAGAAGATAAATATCCGCTACCCAAAATCGAAGAAATTCTTGACAACTTAGGCAAATGCACTTACTTCACTACCTTAGATCTCGCGCAGGGATTTCATCAAATCGAGATGCACCCTGACTCGATAGAAAAGACTGCTTTTACCGTAAACAATGGCCACTACGAGTACCTCCGTATGCCATTTGGACTTAAAAACGCCCCAGCCACATTCCAAAGAATGATGGACAACATTCTAAGAGAATACCAATATAAAACATGTTTCGTTTACATGGACGATATTGTAATATTTTCAAAATCACTTCAAGAACACCTTATCCACCTCAAACAAATATTTTCAAAATTAAAAGAAACAAATTTAAAAATCCAACTAGACAAAAGTGAATTTTTACGTAAGGAAGTTTCATTTCTCGGTCATGTAATAACCCAAAATGGAATAATTCCAAACCCCATTAAAATAGATGCAATAAAAAAATTTCCAATCCCAAAAACGACAAAGGAAATAAAATCATTTTTAGGAATCATAGGCTACTATAGAAAATTTATACCTAGCTTTGCGAAACTCACGCAACCATTAAGTAAATGTCTGCGTAAGACAGAAAAAATTAATATTCATGACAGTGACTATATCGACGCCTTCGAAATATCAAAAGACGCTATCTGTAATGCCCCCATACTAACGTACCCTGATTTTACAAAACCTTTCACCCTAACAACTGATGCAAGCAATGTAGCTTTAGGTTCCGTTTTGTCTCAAGATAATAAACCTATCGCGTACTATAGCAGAACCCTTAACTCAGCCGAACGAAATTTTTCCACCATAGAAAAAGAACTACTAAGCATTTTGGCCTCAATCAAGCACTTCCGCCCGTATCTTTTTGGAAAGCACTTCACAGTTGAGACAGACCACAATCCCTTAGTGTGGCTCTCCAAAATCAAAGAACCAAACTCTAGATTAATTCGGTGGAGACTTAAACTCGAAGAATTCGACTTTACTGTAGTATATAAAAAAGGTAAAGAAAATGTCGTTGCCGACGCCTTATCTAGAATTGAAATCAATTATAATGAAACTGACTCAATAGCCCCCCAATGTAATGAAACCCCAGATCTCGCCGATCTAAATGATATTATAGATAATTTATTAGATGATCCTAGTAACCCCGAAATATCTGAAGATCAACTAAACGACTTACTTGAAACTTGTCACTCCGTCTCCAATGATGACAACGGGTTAGTAATCCCTATAACGGAATTACCCACCAATCATTATAAACACCAAGTTGCTATATTAATAAATAATAATTTAAAGGAACCCAAAATATCAGGCACTCATATGTTTAACAGGTCAAAAATTAGAATTACAGTCATATTTCCTCAAGAAAAACTTGAAGATACCCTTGTAGACTTACTCACACATCATATTAACCCTAACCAGATTACTTGTCTTTATGTACCAGAATCAGATGTCAAAAATGAAATCCTCTCTTTCCTAAAAAATAATCTAAATAATTCAGTAAAACTCGTAACATCCTCGATCCTCTTAAAAGACATAGAACATTTAGATGAGCAAAAAGAAATAATTAACAACTACCATAAAGAAACTCATAATGGTATACAAGATACATGTAACCATTTAAAACAAACATATTATATTCCTAACTTAACAAATCTTGTCACATTGATTATCAATAACTGCCATTTATGTCAACAATCCAAATATGAAAGAAATCCCTATAAACCCCCTCTTTTAGGCCCAATGGTATTCAACAAACCATTCGAAAATCTATGTATAGACATTTTCACATATAAAAGTTCGAAATTTCTCACATTTATTGACTCTTTCTCCAAGTATGCTCAAGCATACCATGTTAAGACAGTCAATGCCATAGAAATCCTTAATAAATTTAGACATTTTATCTCACATCACGACCGCCCCAAACGCATTACCTGTGATAATCAAGGTAAAGAGTTCAAGAACAACACCTTCCAAGAATATCTAAAATTATTAAATATTGAGATACATTACACAACTCCTCATAACCCCAATTCAAATGCTTTTATCGAAAGATTTCACTCGACGTTAATCGAGAAACTACGTATTATAAATATCAAAGAACCTAAGGAAAATCCATGGAACCAGATGATTACTGCCATATGGATATATAATCAATCTATTCACAGTTCCACAGGTTACTCCCCGTTCTCTATTTTATACGGACCATACAAAAATGAACTAGACTTTGCCCTCTCTCCTAAAGTATACGAAAATTACAACCAAAAACGACAGAATGAACTTAGCCCATTCTTTAGTCAAATAAAAACTAGAATGCTCGACAAAGAGACACAGGCCCTAGCTAAGAAAAACCAAAATAAAGAACATAATATTAATTTAGAAAATGAAGACGATATTTATGTTTCTACCCACATACGAAATAAACATTCACCAAAATTAAAAAAATTGAAAGTCATCAATCAAGAAAATAATACAGTAAATTTAATCACCCCAAATAATCAAATAACCTCTAGTAACTTGCGAAAAATTAAGAGAATAAGAAAGAAACCCCTGTTTCAGGTTACTGACTCTCACGACGACGGCGACGCCGACGCAAGCACTTCAAATTCGACACATTAATTCATCAGGATATTATCCAGAATCTTTAGGCCTCGCAAAAACCCTTAATTTCTATCACAAAATATACTTCTCCTATAACCTTCAAACTATTCAAAATTACGTAGATGAACTATCGCAAAACACTGCATATATTCTTAAAAAAACTCCTGCTACTAATAGCACCTATAATGACCTTATTCGAGAGCAAATAAATACCAAATTTAATATTATTCAACAAAAGGTAGACAAAATCATTAATAAAAATCGCATAAAAAGAAGTTTAGTTGACGGATTAGGTAACGTCATCAGATTCATTACTGGGAATCTCGATCAAACTGACTTGCAGAACATTAATAATAATATTGACTTATTATCAGCTAATCAGAATAAATTAAACAAAAGAATTTCCCAAAGTATTACCTTGTTCTCCAATATCACTGATAAATTCTATTCAGAATTAAATTTGATCAATGAAAACCAAAAATACTTTGCCTCAATAATGGAAAATTATAAAAACTTATTCAAACAAATGTTGTTTCTATTACAATATAAGGACCTTTTACAGTCATTTGAAAACCAAGTAGATATATTAACCAGAACAATTTCACTAACAAATCAAGAAATACCAAACTTAGAGATCATTACCTATTCAGAATTAATCCAAATCCACGATGAGTTATTGAGTGATTACGATAAATCCACTTTAATAACATTTGATTCAATTCACCCTTTTGAAATTTTGCAAAACTCCAAATTAGGAATTATTGCAATAAACAAATTATTGGTTATGGTTCTTAAGATTCCCATTCTTAACCCCCTAACCTATAATATCTCCAAAATATACCCACTACCTAATAACGACTCTATCTCCTTGATTCCACCTGCAACCTTCTATCTGAAAAACCAGCTAGAATATAGATGGACCGACACCTGCCAGCCCACCATAGGATTGCACATATGCACCAATCTCCTCACAGACCCTTGTGAGCTAGGAACTCTACAACACTGCATCACCGCCCACGTTACTCAAGCTGAAGTCTACAAGCCCATCAAACATGGCATCTTGACCTCATTTTCTACAACAAAAGAAGTCATCGAGCAATGTCAGAGTGTTATATCCCGACATCTCCTACTTCATAATAACGTCATTAATTCACACTGCCCTATAATCATAGATAACAACGTTATCTCAACTAATAATCAATCCATAGACATTCCAATAACTTTTGTCAACTCTCCTAAGATACCTGCACATTCTTATGAAATAAATCTTCAAACCCCCCACCTGGAAGAATTAAGAAAATTGAAGGAAGATCTACAACCCCTACAGAAGGATGAACTCCTAGACGGACCCATCCACAACTACACCCACATAGCCACCTCCACAGTGCTACTCCTTACTGTTATTGCCATTGCATTGTTTATCTATATTTTTAGACAAAGACTCTTTCAACTGTTATGCAGAAGACGGTTACTCATCCAAGTAGAACCCCAGCAGATGAAAGAACTTAAGAAGACCATCGACGAGGACGTCTAAGAACTACGAAGGGAGGAATTATATAAACAACACCTGATCATGACCTGAGATGCCGCTTCCTGGAATACCGCAACGAGTGTCATGTTATCCCATACATGTATGAATTATATCTCTTAACAGTCAGTCACGTATGTACTAGCTCCCTAGCCGTAGGCTATTGCATATTTGTCCTTAACTTGTGAAATCATAAAGTAATTAAAATCTTTTTAAAAACGGATTCTCCAAGTCATTATATTTAACTCGTGTTAGGTGGGATTTTGAAGAGAACCGTTTACCACACGGTTGACAAAACATTTTTCGTGCGAACTCTTTTGTAACTAATTGAAAATGGTGGTACGTCTCGTATTTATAGATGACCTCTAGCGTGCATTCACGACTTTTTATGGATATGGGGTTCTACGCTCTCAGTTGAAACTTTCAGGTCACAAACAGGTTTTTCCAGTTAAACAAGAACGATCCAAGGTATTTCTTTGTTACAGGCGGACTATAAGTATATGAAAGTCTGTGTGGTATATAGCACAATTCCTTATTTCAAACTCACCATGTCATTTTCCAGTAATTGGGATAACAAAGCTAAAATTCGCGTTTTCCCGTTCCGTAGAAATGATAGTGTAATTTGCCACAATTGTCTGACTGCGAGGTTTCAAGGAAACCTTAATATATCTACTGGATTGTGTGGTGAATGTGAAGAACTAAACCCTATACATATTATTGGACCTACAAACCAACTCAACACCAGCGGAAATGTACGGTCTATGATACAGCGGTGCTTAGTGTGTGACAGGTTTAACAGAGACAATTGGAACCACATATGCACAACTTGCGTGAGTCGTTTAACATATCTGTGCGAACAAAACGGACACATATTCCCCACTGAAGAAGCTCATTTTAGGGTATGTTGGTGTTTAAATGAAGAGCAGAAGGAATTGCGATGCCGACGTTATGAAAGCCCTCCTCCTAACTACATCGTTAATGAATAATAAATAAGTACCTAATTATGTAAATACATATGAATAAATGTCTTGAAAAATATATGGTTTTAATTTTTATATGGTAACCTAAATAATGCTTTACCGAGTATAAAATATCTTTCGTTCTCATATATTGCATACTTGCAATTATATTTCTATTTCGATTTTTTGTATACATTGGTAATCGCTAAAGAGATATTAAGATTCAAATAATAAGAAAATAATAAAACCAAGATATAAAAATAAATATGTATTCAATATTACTTAATTTCAATTATATACACATACAAGTTTAACTATTTATCTAATATTATATATACAATGCACTTATACTAAATACTAATAATATATTTACAAAAGTTTAAAATATGTTTATATTATTTACGGGTTGGAAACATTAAAACGGATAATTTTCAAGAAAATAGTGAATTCGATGTAACGAGTCATCAATTTCATCGCGATGATTACAGTACGCCGTGATCAAAGCCTCTATATTTTTTTTTCTCGAACTAAATAAGCCAAAGTTTTAGATGTTTTGATCCGTCGTTCAGTTAATTTTGATACGTGTTTAGCTGATTTTTCTTTTAGAGTATGTCGAACGTCGCGGAGATAGTTAAACTCAACATGTTTAACAAGCATGTTTCCATCCCGTAAATCATTATTAAGACCCCCTACATTTAAACCTACATTCAAGTCCCTGGTACTATAATCTTGCACAATACTTTCTTGGGCGGCATCCTCTTCTGATATTTTCAGCGTGGAAGTCCCTTGCGGCTCGACAGAGATGTCCTCGTAGTACGTGTGGTGGATATTGCTGGGACCTGCATCTTGGGCGGCATCCTCTTCTGATATTTTCAGCGTGGAAGTCCCTTGCGGCTCGACAGAGATGTCCACGTAGTACGTGTGGTGGATATTGCTGGGACCTGCATCTTGGGCGGCATCCTCTTCTGATATTTTCAGCGTGGAAGTCCCTTGCGGCTCGACAGAGATGTCCACGTAGTACGTGTGGTGGATATTGCTGGGACCTGCATCTTGGGCGGCATCCTCTTCTGATATGTTCAGCGTGGAAGTGGGACCTGCATCTTGGGCGGCATCCTCTTCTGATATTTTCAGCGTGGAAGTCCCTTGCGGCTCGACAGAGATGTCCTCGTAGTACGTGTGGTGGATATTGCTGGGACCTGCAACCACCTCCTCTAGGATGGTGGTATTCGCATCCACCATGGGGGTATCAGCGTCTGCCTGCACCACGTCTACAACATCCTGATTTCGGGGTGACTCCGGCTCTGTAAAATCCGTTCCAGCGTCGCTTTCTGACGATGATGACGAACTCGAAGACGATGAGGACGATTTGCTCTTCGAAGCGATTCCTTGGAGCTTGCTTGTCGGTAGTAATTTTGCTATACATGAAGATTGTAACACTACGTCGTCGATTTCCACATCATCTATTACTATTACCTCTTGAGATTTTCTTAAGGACATATTAATCTTGCGCACTGACATTCTGGACTTAACTATGGCTCACAATGAAACAACTGAAGACTAATTACAGCTTTGGTCGGTTGCAGTTTTAAAGTAAACCTAGTCTGAGGTGGGGTGAGAGACCAGAGTCTGTATTCGCATGCTTTTAAAGTGGAAGATGTAAGAGAAAGCCCGTTTCTTTGTCCTAGTTGCAACATCACCTTGTATTTTTTACCTTTTAAGGTAATTGCAAACTGCATCGTTATCGTGACGGATTTCTAACCACTTTATTTGCGAAAGTGGAAAGTTGTAGACGGTGTATACCTGTATATTTGCCCTAGTTGCAAATTACGTGGTAAACGTATAGTAAGAAGAAAACAATTTATAACCTTTTATGGGAATTGCAAGGTAACAAAATGTATGCTCCAGTCACGATGAAAGTTTTACGTGCTCCCTACCTGCGGATTCCAGGTCACAAGTTTTCTTTAAATATGCAACAACTTTGTATTTCAGGTAGTTCACATCGTTCCTTCTACAAACATGTATAGCGTACACGATTGTTTGCCATTTGTGCTACAGTGCCTTAGCAATATGGTGCCTCAAAATACTTTGACATCATCTTCGCGTTATTGGAGTGAAATGCGGCTGGAAGAGAAAATGTGTATGGAGTGCTGGGTGACAGTGTTACTCCAAAATGGGCATATGGACATTTTAAAACAAGTGTATTTCCCGATAAAGTTTCATATACTTATAAATGCTTACGAAACAAATATGTATTTATTACGGGAAGCAATCGTTAAAATGTATGGACCTGACAGCAGAGTGTATAGGTGGAGTCAATATTTTGTAAAAGATATCATCCCCATTGGTTACCTGATTGATAAAATTATTCGATATGGTGAAGATGATAAGCTTCAAATTATTCAAAATCTACTGCCGAAGGCGCAGCGTCGGCAAATCAATAAGTGTAAACCAAGAAATTATTTAAATTTTGGGCGATGCTACATGTGTGATGATGGCGTGTCCTCATACAGTCTCGTTCCAAGGTACCTATAGGATAATAACTTTAACTCTACTTTGACTTCATCTTCGCGCTATTGGAGTGAAATGCGGTTGGAAAAAATGTGCATGGAGTGCTGGGTGACAGTGTTACTCCAAAATGAGCATATGGATATTTAAAAAAAGTGTATTTCCCGATAAAGTTCCATATACTTATAAATGCTTATGAAACAAACATGTGGTTATTACGGGAAGCAATCCTTAAAATTTATGGACCTGGCAGCAGAGTGTATAGGTGGAGTCAATATTTTGTAAAAGATATCATCCCCATTGGTTACCTGATTGATAAAATTATTCGATATGGAGAAGATGATAAGCTGTCCACTTGCAGCGCTTTGGTGAGCGGCGGTTAGCGTGGGCATGTGACAAGTGTATATATAAGAAGGTGCATACATATTTTATTATCAGTATCAATCAGGATGACATTAATAACTTTTATTTTATTAGTAATCATACATCAAGTTTTTAGTGTATCAAATGAAGAAGCCGTTGCATATTTAGAAAAATATGGATACCTAAATATCAGTGACTCTTCTATTACACAACTGAATGAGGCAATAGCTGATTTCCAAGAATTTTATAACCTTCCTAGTGATGGACAGTTAAACAATGAAACTATGGAACTGTTTAAAAAACCGCGATGTGGTGTTTCAGACAACCCCCACTCCTACACCGTTCGCACTGCATGGAAGAAAAAGCTCTTAAAATGGTATTTTCCTTTAGCCAAAGGAAATTCAAAAGAAATAGCTAAACGTGTATTTGAAACTTGGGCAAATGTTTCAAATTTACATTTTGAATATTCTATTACCAGTCCAGATATTCTAATTTCTTTTTCACCCACCAATCATTCAAACCATGCTAAGTGTGCAAAAGGGAACTGCTCATATCCGTTCGATGGAAGGGGGGTGACACTAGCGCACGCTTCTTTCCCTGAACCTAACGAGCAATGTCTTGAAGTTCACTTGGACAACAGTGAAAACTGGTTTTATGGAGGTATATCACCTACGAATGGTATAGATCTCTTTAAAGTATTACTTTATGAAGTAGGACACACTTTAGGACTAGATCATAGCAAAGATATTTCATCAGTAATGTATCCATTTTATGCTGATGATGTACATACTTTACGTCCAGATGATATAGCAGCCATTCAATATCTGTATGGTAAACCTACCCCCACGACGACGACGACGACAACGACGAGGAGGACGACTGTGAAAACAACTACTAAACCTGTAGTGGACACAGCCCCTGATTTGTGTCAGATAACTACAGATAAGTTTTTAATTACCTCAAATCATCACCTTTATATATTTTATGGCGAATGGGTGTGGATAATGAAATTAGGCAACCTTAAGATTGAAGAACCAAAGAAAATTAGCGACTATATACCTACAAAAACAATTTCTCATATATATCAAAGGGATGATCGAGAGATTCTTTTTGTGTCTGATAATAAATACTCTGTTATTGATTTTCCTAGCTTTAATATAAAATATGGTAGACAATCTGTGGAGCTCCTATCCGTTCCTAGAGACTCTAATATTACAAGTATATTTAGTACATATTCTGGTAACACGTATATTTTTTATGGAAACAATTATTTTGTTGAAATTGAGGAATGTTCTCAGATCAGGAAACGTAATGGATTAATAGGTGAATTGTTCCCTGGTATACCAAATGGAATAACCAATGTTTTTCGATATACAAATGGAAATTTATATTTTTTCAAAAATCAGTGGTATTACGAATATAATGAGTTCTCTAATAAATTAGTAAGAGCAGGTGAATTTAATTTAAGCATATTTGATATTATTTGTCCAAATAAAAGCATTTTACAGCAATTGAGGGACCTTTTAAAAAAACTAACTAAATATTATTAGTTGTAAGTTTAGTCTTCATTACTGAAGACAAGTATATTTTCTATAATAAAAATGTATTTCAGAATTAATGAAAATATTATTATTTATCCATATTCCTCATTTAACGTTCCATTCAACGCACACATCGGATGATGCAGACTCTCAGAGATCTGCAACTCATTTTACGACTATAACAAAATACCCGTACCAAAAAGTTATAGTGCAAAGCAGATGGGGCGAATTAAAAGTATTATAATATCTTATATGAATACGTCGTAATAAAAAGAATGTTTCTATATTTTTGTGTTCATATTCCATCTATTTACAAATCATTTGAAGTAAAACAAAATAATTTAGTTAATGTGAATACTCCGAGATACATTAAGAAATATAGAATTTTAAACCTTTCAACACATCAACTCGAAATTAAACAATATAAATAGTTAAATTATCTTTATTATATTATAATAAATAAATGTTGGTGTAAGCACACATGTAGCAACGCCCAAAATTTAAATATTTCCTTGGTGGACTCTTGTTTATTTGCCGACGCTGCGCCTTCGGCAGTAGATTTTCAATATGATGGCAAGCGCCATCATATTTTGTTTTACTTCAAATGATTTGTAAATAGATGGAATAAGAACACAAAAATGTAGAAACATTATTTTTATTACGACGTACTCATATAAGATATTATAATACTTTTAATTCACCCCATCTGCTTTGCACTATAACTTTTTGGTATGGGTATTTTGTTATAGTTATAGTATGGACGGGAAGTTCTGCTATTCCTGAAAGGTCGAATTGATCCGTGATATCTCTCAAAATACCTTGAGGGTGATAATCCGTATATAATTCTATAGGAGAACGTTGATTCATTACTTCTTCAAGAGTTTTAGCCAATGCATCCTTTGCGTATACACGTTTCTTTGTCCGCTCGGGATTGTTTTGACGATTTAAATCAACCATCATAGCAATATAAAGCATATTTGTAGGAGCGGATTCTTCTTCTTCTACTTGTAGTGTCATATTAGTAGCTGGTGATGTACTATCAAACCAAAAGTTTACTATCTTCTTAATGACAGATTCAATATTTCGCTTCATATCCATTTGCACTAATATGCACGCTATATCAGTGTTACTATTGTTTTGGTAGCTTCAATATAGACTACTACACTAGGATTGCCATTGCTCTTGTTTGACTGTGGTTGAAATATTCAGAAACCTCGAAAGTTTGAATAGCGGGTGGGAGATTATGGTATGGGAAGGTGATCTAGAACTCTCCATACCTTGATTTGTTGAAAACAGAAAGGAGTGGGTGATGTGTAAGTGGGGTAACCAATAGGATGCTGGATTCAGTGGTGGGGTGACCAATAGAAAGTGGGATTGGTGGGGGTAAGGAGTGGGGGGGTCAATTTGGTGGGGGGGTCTGATCCAGAACTCTCATTTTCACCCTACTAAGGATCAGTCGTAACACTAAATAGACCAGTGATTGTTGTTTACACAGTAATTAGACAAATCGTAAAATACACAAGTTAAATCAATAGTTTAAATGTAAACGTAAGTAAATGACATTGTTTACAAGAAAAGTAAGTAAACAAACTCACCGTGTCTGGGCATAGTCATCGGGATATATGAGAGATAAAAGTCCTGCTCCTCTTGGAATATTCCTGACAGCCAACCATGCCTCCTGCAAACAAAGTAAAATAAATTCGAAGCACCAATGATGTATACAAACACTAGTGGACAAAATTATGTATCAGAAAATGGGTAGTGGTAAAATGAGTCATCAAATAAGGCTCAGTTCAATAAAACATCATGTATATATACAAGTAGGTAGTTCCAATAGTATTTATATAAAGTGCGAAAAAAATTGCATAAATCCATTTTCTGAAAATCGGGTTAACGCGTTATCTAGTAGTTGAAGGTAAAATCTATGTATTCGATGCCTTGTTTGATGAAATATTATTATATGGCTCTGAAATCGGCAAGTATGAAAACCGCACAAGTCCCACTCGCTTATTAAAAATATGAAAGATGCATATAACGTAATTTTAATGACGATGAAAACTAACGGTCATCTTTGTAATTTCATAATTATAAGTTTAAAAAGTGCATTACTTTGAAGATAAATAGGAACAGAACATCGTGCAAGTAAGAAGATACTAACTTGAGACATTCGTTTTGAGTTTCGATATAAATAAAATAAATAATATAACCACCTTTATACGTAACTAATGAGTTATGTAATTTTCACACTATAATTTTTATATAATAATGTTGGTGAAGCAATCTGATGAAGTGACGAAGTGAAAATAATGTCACCTCACACAAGTGGTTTTAAATGGTGAAGTTTTATTTGATGAAGCTACAGACCTTTCAATGCTATGGATAACAGTATTTTTGACAAGGATCAATTGGACAAGACTCATGATGTGCTAGTTTCCGAGGATAAATTGGAAAACGAAACCTTTTAAAATATAGAAAATATCCATTTAGCGTCAGACATTCAGGAAACAATGACTTACAAAGAGGTGATACTTGTCGAGGAATGAGGAGACGCCGAACAGGCGAGGACACTGGAAGTGAAAATCATCATGACTTTGCTACAGAGGAATGGACAGAAACACTACAAGAAATTTTTGTAATAATCCAGGAGGAGGGCGGTCAAGTACTAGAAAATAATTATCATTAAGCGCCAGCGGTAAGCAGATGAATCGTCGCCGTCGGAGAATAAATTGAAGACACATTCATAGAAACAAAGGAAGAAGACAAAGATGACGCGAGAAGAGATGAAAGTCAAAAGAAAGAGAAAGAAGAGGTTGAGCGATCGTGTTGGAGTGGAACTATAACAGATTTGAAAGCAGGAGAAGAGGTGCAATTATACTGAAAAGGTAACAAATTAAATGTTTCAGTTTGTCTGAAGAAGATAGAGAACTCATTTTTGCTAAATTTTGGGAACTGTCATGGATAGAACAAAGAGTTTACGTATCTTCAAGAGTCTTGAAATCTGCTACAAAGAGGGCCAATAACAGAAAAAATTACACTCAAACCCAACGATTCGCATAATTTCGATATTTTTTTTTCGATTAACAGAAAAAGTGAACAAATACGTGTTTGTAAAACCATGTACTACAATACACTTGGAATTTCTGTAAGAACGATATCAGACTGGCTAAAGAAAGATATGGGTGGTACCGATAAAAGCGAAGACACACCATTATCTGAAAATAAAGAAAACGTGCGACGGAAAGATCTGAGATTTCAAGAAGAGAAACAAAATCATTTCAAAAGAAAATCTGAGGTTTCTCCCTCTATAAAGACGACCGGTGCTCAAAAAAAAACATCCGACCACTGAGCATTGCCACACTCCCAAATATGTTTGAAGATATGAATTATCTGGGCTATCTTCACAAAAAAAAAGATGTGTGCGATGTTTGTGTGGGTTTCAGAACCAAAAATACAGATGAGTCTGTTTACAATAAACATATTTCAAAAAAAACGAAGCACGGATGGAAAAAGAGAAAGATAAAAATTCTGAAAATAGGGTATTTACCATGGACCTTCAATCCGTTCTTTTGTCGCCAAAATCAAACGTTTCTGCTCTTTACTACCGTACTAAGCTTATAGTTCATAAGTTTACGATCTTTGATCTGCCTAAAAACGGATACTGATTTTTATGGCATGAAGGGGAAGGCGAGTTAACAGCCCACTGCTTTTCATCAATAGTTTGTAAATTCTTATGTACTGAAGTCATACCCCACCGTGAGCCACATTAAAAAAATATTCTTTATAGCGACAGACCCAACGCCCAACATCGAAATTCAATAATAGCAAATACTTTGTTTAACCTTGCAGTTCCATCAAAGGTGTGCATTGTTCAAAAATACTTAGGTCACACCTAAATGGAGTGTGACTCGGCGCATTCCACCATCCAGAGGATGTTGAAAGGAAGAACCATCAATGTATATCCTAATATAGATATTGCCAACTATCTCAATCACACTTTTTAATTAAATTCAATTGGTCCGGGATTTAAATCAGAAGATCCAACAGTAATGGACTTAAGAGCATTAATGTACAACCCCAACGGTAAAGTTGAATATAAATTAAGACACTCTGATAATTTCCAAGAGCTCCCTCTAACACTAAGCACCTGTCCAACTTATTATAGGGAAATCAACTCCCTACGAGTGCTGTACAAGGGACCATTAAAAATGTGAAATACGAACATTTAAGTTCTAAAGCAATCGATGGAAGCTGACTATCATTTCTTTTTCAATAATTTGAGTCACGAATAACAATTTTGTTTATCATTTATGTTTAGGTACTATTTTAAGTTACTATACAAAGGTACTATATTAAGTCCCAGTTGGTTTTATATTCAAAACTGTGCATTAATTATTTAGTGTAGGTATAAGGAAAATATAAAAAGTAATTACGGATGAAAAATAGGACATTAAAAAATATCATAACAATCATTTTGTAAATTAATATTTGACATTAATGCGACAAAACAGTTTTTGGTGTCTCCTATAAAATTTCATGTTTTGGAATTATCCCATTTTCATATTAGATATATGCACATTCACGTCCCTGCCAGTGGCATATCAGTAATCCTATGGGACTCCTAAAATGCCATATCCCCACCTGTGGCTCATCAGTAAATTTTTGGGACACAATTCCACGTAAAATTCACGAGGTATTCTGCCGTCCCAACGAAAAACGCAGTAAAGTCGTTTTTTTTGGGATTTTGAGATTTTAAATGAATCAGATTCCTTGGAATTATGTCTACAATCCTGGCAATAAAGTTTTTGAAACAAAAAATTTTTTCTTTTTAAAAATACCTAAAATTATTTGCAGTAACTCTACCTATCACTCATACGTCATCAAGTTACTAGGAAAAATGCAGTTCATTCAATGCAACTATTCATTTTTTATATAAAATGCAGTATTCTTCGAGTTACTGCTTTAATAATAAGTATCAGTATCATAAAACGTCATGGTTACCATATTTAAAACGCAGTAATGGTGTATTCCTAAGAGAAAATGCAGTAAAGAATAAATGTATACATTACACCAAGTATATACATTAAAAAACGTCAGCATGTCCTAAGGAGAATCGCAGTACAATAGTTTTCCTAAGCAAAAGAGCAGTAACATTCCGTTTGTATTAGATTTACTGCACTTATTACTAGTGTTCTCAAGAGACAGCGTCACGTGTTGCTAACGCAAAACGCAGTAACTTAGCTAGCTCCCGCCAGAATTTAACGGTTTTTTCCTATTTGTGATTTACTCGCAGATTCGCATATAGTGCCGTGAAAGTGGTGTAAATAGTTTCGTTTTTAATTTGTTTTAATTTTTGTTTGATAATGGAAGGTAGTATTATAGTTGTATATTATTTAATTACTTCTAATATAGCATGATATAATGAATGCTAAAATGACGGTCTAAGAAGATGTACCATAACGACCTGTTAAATATAAAGATATTTTGTTAAAAAAATTATTCTATTTTTATTTTTTTAATGTAAATATTTATTAATTCAATATACAGAGTTGTTTATTGTTTATTACCATTATTTAAAGGTATAAACCTTTATTATCTAATAAACAATTTTGATGCTAATACTCGATGTTTTTATATTATCTTCATAATTACCTACTTTTAATTACTTTTTATTATTATTTATAATTTTCAGATAAAATCGAGGACTAAATTAATGTTATCAATGGAATGTAATAAGAGAAAAAAAGCGGATGATGATCACAATGGGAGAAAAGATGTTGGTTAGTCTGGTCGAAATAAAGTTAAATTTAAAATTTAATACTATGCCTTTTTTCAGAAAAACTATCAAAAGTGTCCTTAAATCAGCCTTTAATTAAAACTGCTGGTAAGTTAACCTTCATATACAGGGAGAGGCAAAAATGTTTGCCAATCACTTTTTCGTTTATTAACCGACTAACATTTTAATTTGTCCGATTTGTTTGAAGAAAAAATGTTTGAACTTTTGATTCGTTTGTTCGAGTTATAAAACAATACAGAGGTCGAACAATATAAATAAAGCACTAAAATGGACTTATTCCCTATATCTATTATTACACTTGAGCATAATAATGAAATTAATAATGATGAAGAGACTGAATAACGTATTGTATTTATAATAACGTTAGTGTATTTATAATACACTAACGAAAAAGGGAGAAATTCGTAAAAGGAAAAAATATTCCACCTCTCTGCAGCAACGCGAAGAGGAACGCCTTCGAAAGCGGAAGGAAAAAATATGTTTGAAACCTCCCTGTGTGGATAGTTGTATAAGAAAATGCGCTTCAAATATATCGGCAGAAAGAAGACTGATAATTAACCAACACTACAAACAACTGACATATTTAGAAAAAAAAAGATTTATTTTGGCAGTACTGAAGAAGGTGAAGTAACCAGCAAACTGGACAGCCCAAAAAGAAAACGCAGTATACAGTACTTTCTACAGGATGATAATGGTAAAAGTATCCAGACGTGTAAACCATTTTATCTCACCACTCTTGGGTATAATAAGAAAAATGACAGATTTGTTTTGGAAACAATCTCGAATAGCGAGGACCACATGTCAGTTAAATCTGATATGAGAGCTGGTAGGTCGTACTTTAATATATATATATATATATATATATATATATATATATATATATATATATATATATATATATATATATATATATATATA
The DNA here is from genome assembly GCA_964058915.1 of Tetropium fuscum. Taxonomy (NCBI): domain Eukaryota; kingdom Metazoa; phylum Arthropoda; class Insecta; order Coleoptera; family Cerambycidae; genus Tetropium; species Tetropium fuscum. The sequence goes on along the minus strand of CAXKVY010002914.1, from coordinate 5,118 downwards.
TATATATATATATATATATATATATATATATATATATATATATATATATATATATATATATATATATATATATATATATATATATATATATATATATATTTTTATAATAATAATAAAGTTTGACTCTACTGCACTCGACGCCGGCATTGAACAGGCTACCACATCTAAATCCTAATAAATTTTGTTTGTTTATTTAAAAAGCTTCTATGAATCTTTTCGTTGCGTTGACTGTACATATTTTATTTTGTTGCAGGGAAAAACAGTCATAAGGTGAAATTCAGCAAAGACATCATACATCAACACATAGAAAGCTTTCACCCGTCGATATCGCATTACCGAAGAGAACACGCACCCAATAAACGGTATCTTCCTAGTGACATATCAGTGACGCTGATGTATAAAGACTTTTTAAATAAAAATCCAAATTTTTTGTGCTCCTATGAATTATATAGAATGGAAGTAAAAGCAAAAAATATATCTTTTATTAAACTAGGCCACGAGGAGTGTGAGAGCTGTGCAGCATTTGAGATCCATGGTCACACCAAGGAAAATCTGCAACCTGATTGCAATATCTGCAAAGCATTTAGCTTGCACATTAAAAAAGCTCAAGATTCACGAAATTTGTATAGATCCGATGCCGAAGCTGAGCGAAATAATGATGACTGTTGTTATTCAGCGGACCTACAAAAAGTAATTATGCTTCCTCGACTGGACCAATATAAAGTCGCCCTGTTTACACGTAGAATTATAGTATTCAATGAATCTTTTGTACCTGTTGGAAAACAACAAAGTAATTTAAAGCCAATTGCAGTGATTTGGCACGAAGGCATAGCAGGAAGGAAGAAAGAGGATCTTATTAGCGCGTTTTATTCCTTTTTTATGGCGAATAGAGATGCTCATAAAATATGTTTATGGTTAGACAATTGTTCTGCCCAGAACAAAAACTGGGCACTTTTCTCATTTTTAATTTATATAGTAAACTCTACAGCAATTAGAGCGGAACAAATCTAAACAAAATTTTTCGAACCTGGGCATACATACATGAGTGCAGACAGCTTCCATCATCAAGTTGAACCCTCAACGAAATATAAAGGTGATATTTGTGACTTTAAAGATTTCATAGAAGCTCTACAAGCTCCTCCTCACAAATTAAAATAAGAAAGCTTCAACCACGACCATATATGTCAGATATAACGACGGTCATTGCAGAGCGAGGGAAGTATTCCCTGAAATACACCACTAAATACGATTTGTCTAATCCTATTGAAATGAATTTTCTAAAAAACAGGAAAAATTTGGGATCGTTGCTCCATGTTCTTGGCTATCAGCTAGAGGCATTAGTAAGGAAAAAAAAGATGGCATAGTAAAAAAATTGTGTCCGCTTATGAGGCATGAAAGAAGAGTGTTTTGGGAAAACATCGAAGAGAATTTGGATTCCAATGATTTAAATGAGTCGTTTGATTAAATATAGGGCAAAGTTTTAATGCCACCGGTGAATCCCCTATAACTTAAAATTAAACTCCATAATTATATACCCATGATAAACTCGTAATTATTTTTTAATATAACGGATCAATAATAATAATTGATAGAGTATTTTTGTATATTTTGTGTATTTTTGTATACTTATAACCTTATAAATGAATAAAATGTAAAAGACTAATAAAATTTATAAAAACTAAGCTTTCTTTTCCATTTTATAGCAAGCTAGTAACTTTAGATTACCGGCACCTATGTAGACATCAAATGATTCAGTTTTTTTAATTGGAGCTCTTTTTCAAATATAAATTTGTTAATCTTTGGTCCATTTAATATAGTTTCGAATTCAATAAAAGGAATGTTTTTACCACTAATCAAAATTACCAAAAATTCGGCATAAAGTTATTGATTTTCGTAATTTACCATATTAGCGGCACATCAAACGATACTAGGCAAAATTGCAGTAAGTTGTGCTAAATCACTAACTTACTGCGTTTTTCACTAGGAAATATGAAATAACGGACAATGCTCTACTAACTCAGAACGCATCAATTCAATTAATTATTTAACAAAAACACTAAGTAGTCCCAAAATTATGTAAAATTAATCTATGGTGATTCTGTTTTGATATCCCATACAGAACAATATCAGAAAGCTATAAAAATGCAACAAATTTTACATGAAACGTAAGTAACTTTCTCTCAAACTTTGACACTGTTTTTCTCGAAACTTTGTTTTTCAGGGTTACTGCGTTTTTCGGTAGGACGGCAGTATTGGTCAACGTTATTTTAGTTCATATATCACGTGTTTTTAACATATTATCACATTTTTTTCACATCTACCTTCCACCATTAGCGCCATTTTGGTTGCGCTGTGATTCATCGTTATAGGGTAGCTTCAGATGTCCGAGGAGCCAATACATTTGTTTGAATTTGACGTTTAATTGCACACGTTTCTTCTTCACATGTGTTTTTTCGTTTTTCATCGAAGTTTTGCATCTAAACTCATGCCTAGATACTTTGCTTCGTTGGCATGTGGGATTGTTTGCTGGTTGACAATCACTGGAGTATACTCATATTTCTTGTTGGTGTAATTGACGTGAATCGATTTCGCTTCATATAGTTTGCTGCACCAATTTCTTTGTCCAAGTGGTAACATTGTTGAATCCTATTTGAAGTTCGTTTATTGCTGACTGGATGTCTTGTTCAGTAGCGAGCAGAGCAGTGTCGTAGAGAGTCGAGAAGTACTCCGTCGCTTTGTGGGATGTCGTTGGTATACAGAAGGTATATAACACGTCCAAAAACGCTGCCCTGAGGTACTCCAGCAAAAATCTACTTGAGGTCAGAATATTCTTCTCCATATTTGACTCTGAAGTGACGGTGAGTGATGTAAGAACGAAGAACGACAAATGAGGAAAATAATCAATGTTCCTAGCAGAAGATGAACATAGCCTAGCCCTAGCTTGACGAACATACACAAAGAAGGTGTGTCATTGGAACCAATCGTGAGAACAGTTGGTTCCGAATATATTATTGTTTAGCACAGCCTGTGACTAAAACTTCCAACCATTTATTGGTCAAACTAGAAACTCCTAACGCTTTGTTGAAAAACCAAAAATATTTCAGGCGGAATATCTTTCTTTATACATGGTGGTAAAGCCATAGTTTCACTAATGCCATAGTTTTCTTTGATCTGACTAAAAAGAAACACATTCAAATCAATTAGATCAAATCAAATCAATTAGATATTTACACCCGAATCCACGCCACCATCCACAGCAAAACTGTTCACTGGTGTTGTGATCAGAGACACTTAAATAGAAAATCTACAAATAAAAAAATGTATTGATGGACATTAGTTATATACAGAGGGCGGTATAGAAGTAAATCTGTGCCAATATCCAAAATTAAAAAGAGGAAATAATTAGGATGTAACAGTGAAGCTATGTTGGTCAGTATGGTATATCTGTAGATTGTAAGATTACAGAATGACAAGGGAATGTCAGAGAGTTGTAGTTATTATACTGGTATTATATTACTACTATTATACTTATTATATTATTTATTATACTGGTTATTATTATACCTACTTGTATTATATTACAATTATTAAAATTGAAAAATCCACTGGCATATTCTGACTTAAGACCAATTACTATCATTCCAGCGTTAGCAAAAGTTCTAGAAAAGGTAGTTCATGTAATAGGCAATAATATTGTATCACACCTCAAATCCGGTTTTCGTTAAGCATATAGTACATCCACTACTACCTCTTGCAAATATTACCGACAATATTCTCACGGCTCTCAACAGAGGTAATTCTACCGCGCTTATCCTCTTACATTTTTCTAAAGGGTTTGACACTCTAGATCACGCTTTATTGTGCGCCAAACTAGGAGCACTATGGTTTTGACACCAATTCAGTCAAATTATTTAAGTCATATCTAAGCTGCCGCAAACAAGTTGTTAGTTTGAACGATAACATAGCTCTTCGGGCGTACCTCAAGGGTCAATTTTAGTACCAATTGTATTCCTAATTTATACAGCTGACATTATTTCCTGTGTACATCACACTAAAATTTAGTTATATGCGGACGATACACAGTCATCACACTCATTTCATCCTCGTGACATTGATTTAGCTTGCAATAATATAAATTCTGATTTACAACCACTTCCGAATTATTCGAAAAAGAACAATTAAAGCTTAATACTCATAAATATGTCGCCATCTGTTATGCTGGCCATAGAGTAAAAAAATCAAGTTGAATTAAACCTTCACACCTAACTAAAGGAACTTCCTAAAGGAAAACACACTTACCAGTGCTATATCTGGACATACATACGGAAACGAACCACTATACACACGAAAACGAACCACTTAGAAGTTGTACAAGTTCTTTCCCTTTTTTGAGGATCTTCAGAGTAGTATACGATTTATTTCATTGATCATTTATACTTGAATTTAAAATATTAATACTCCAACACTTGCATTGACGTTTTATGACATTAGTTTTTGACGGAACTCAAATTCTTAGAATACACAAACCTAGTCTACTATTTATATTTGTTCTTTTTGAACATATTATACATAAAAGCATTAGGCATACAGTTATCCAGAAGATGTTAAACTTTAAAATGCATAAAATCTTGTTGAACCTATTGAAAAACAACTACTTTTTCCAACTATATGCGGGAAAATATTGAATTACATATACAATAGAGTTCTGAAGCATTCAAAGAGGGAGTGATACAGAAATTGCTTGCTTAGATCAATAAAATAAATCGTATACTGCTCTGAAGATCCTCAAAAAAGGTGAAAGAACTTGTACAACTTCTAAGTGGTTCGTTTTCGTGTGTATAGTGGTTCGTTTCCGTATGTATGTCCAGATATAGCACTGGTAAGTGTGTTTTCCTTCTTATTCGTCTATTTGCTTATTTCTATGTAATGAAATGCTACAAACCCAAGATTACTTTTCACAAAATATATATATATATATATATATTTTGTGAAAAGTAATCTTGGGTTTGTAGCATTTCATTACATAGAAATAAGCAACTAGACGAATATTCGTCTAGTTGCTTATTAGTCTTCTTATTCGTCTATTTGCTTATTTCTATGTAATGAAATGCTACAAAC